>SOPF01026805.1:0-55218 GCA_012979155.1 Hypericum perforatum
TTTTTTTTTTTAGGGAAAATAAGATTGTCATTAATGAGATGAAAATTACATCATAGCGCTCAATAAATATCATGCAACACGTATTATCTAACTCACAAAAATTCGCCCAAAATATTAGACACTTCCCCAGCAACCGGCCTCGTTAAAAACTATCCAGTAAACCTGTTCTCACAGGAGAAACCCGAAATAGGAAAAGAGTGCATCACAGAAACCGCTCTAACGATAACACTGCAGATATAATTGTCAAAATGTTGTTCTAGTTGAGTAACCCGTCCCATAATCAATAATGAAACGAACCTATCCAAAGCCAAAGTCAGCTCATCATGTCCACCTCCAAACAATTTAACACGCAAGCAGTGGGGAGATGAGAAAAACTGGAAATCAACATCATCAGCAAGTAACAATTTGCACATAGCATGTGCAGCCATATTCGCCTGATGAAAGTAATTGTAAAATCCTTAAGGACTTGGGCGGCGGAAACGATATCAAGAGCAAGTATCGGTAGATCACTCCGGTCTTGTGCAGGGCTCTGAATAGCGCAAACGACAGGTTGGCAGTCAGTTTCCAAAGAAATTCTTGCGAGGTCCATTGAAATTGCGATGTCAATACCGACAACATGTAAACTAAATTAGAAAGAAAGTGATCAAAAATATTTTAATTAGTAACAACATCAACATGTCACCAATCTCCTCACCTCTCTTATTGTCGGGGTAAAAATTGTTGATATGTAAAATACTGTTGAGCTCCACTCTTTGTTTTCCAGGTCTCCTCTTGTCCGCATTGCGATCGACAGTGTCCGTCTCTACTCTGGCAGACTTTCTTTCTTAGAATTTGGAGCCTCTTCCCTGTCTTTTTTTACAGGTTTGGCGATGTCCGCCTCTTCGGCATAAGTGTTGGGTTTGAACGCCTTGGGCGGGAGCGGTGATGGTCGTCGGAGGTCTCTAGGGCCCGGTCGGCGGGATGAGATTGGCAATACTCTCTGGCTGGTTTGGTTTTGCACGGGCCTGTTTGAGTCTGGGCTTATTGTGGGCCTTCTCTCTTTCCGAGCTTCTGTGCAAGTCTTACTCAGGATTTGGACTCTCCATGGGCCTTCTCCCTTTCTGGGCTGTACTTGTTTTCGTGGAAGAGTTTAAATAGTTTGAAGTTATGACGCTTAGAACTAATATATGGTTTCATTATAAATCAATCGGGAAATCAACATATAGAGGAGAGCTAATTGGATGCATGTAATATTGATAGTGCATCTTTGTTCTCTAATTGGCTTCTTTATTGGCCATCTTAACTCCTAAGTGTGAATTTTAGTTCACATCTAAACAAGTTACTAACAGATATTATACGGCTTTCTCTCTCTTTCACAATCTTAAGCTATAAAGTTAAAGGCACAATTTGTAACTTCTTTTGTACACTATACTTGCTGATATAATACATATTCTTATTAAAGCAAAACATAACACAGAATTTCCTTAAACAAGAATCCTAATTAATTAAACCAATATTGGATTGCACTCCTCAAAAAGGGACTTAACATGCGATGCACTAGAGCATGTCGCAACTTGAGAGACCAATCCCTCCTCTAAAGGGACACAACATGCGAGAGCAAAGAGCAAGCATCTGATGCCTACCAGTTGACTTCTCACCCAAAATTATTTAGAATCCAAGTTATCTTAACTTAAGCCTTCAAAAAGGGTTAAAGCTTCATAACAAATTCATAGTACCTACCAACTTTATCCACCACCCATTTAGACAATAAAGTTCCTATCAACACCCCTCATTAATAGTTACCGATTTTATCCATTAATCCAAGTTCTTTTCGGTTATTGAGTTTAAATAGTCTCCTAATAGTTAGTTCATAAACTGTCAATGTTCTCTCTGAGGTAATTAAGACTTAGACTAAAGTGTGGAGTCAATTGATTCTACTAAATTAAAAATTTTATGAATATTAATTATATTTTTTAATATATGTTCTCATTAAAATTAGAAATTAATCCAAAAAAAATTAATAAACTTACAATTTAATTTAATTTTTATATACAAACTATTTTCTTCCCGCTTCCCAAATTTTCTGACTCCGCTCTGAGACTACCATTCCCTTCACGGGACACTTGGGTGTGTTTAAACCTTAATCTCATATGACCCAACTAGTAGGCATAAGCACAACAACTAATACCAACGTCAACTAGGTTCTAAATTTAAGTCTTCTAGTGTTTTATTTTCATGAAATATCTAATGCGAGGTGAAAACATAGATACTCTGTACCAAAAACGAATCTACGTAAAGGTTACATATAGCAAGATACAGATCCTCCCCTCCGAGTAATATTTGTTTTGCTCACAATTTGTATCTAATATATTGTTTATTAGAATTCCAATACACTTTATCTATTGGGAAATCTTTGTAATACTATTCTATGAATTGTTTAAGTGATTTAATTATTGTTACGCCCCGAAAACTAGGCATGTCAACCATCGTAAAGAGAGATTACTCTTAACGGGTTAAATTATTTCAACATCAATATTAAATATCCAATAGGTCCATCAAGCTTATTTCATTACTAAATAGTTTCTTAAGTAACTAAGATTATTTATCGGTAAATAAATGCATGCTTCACTCTCACTTGATTTCTTGTCCTACTCCGGTGCCCTAGTCACATCCGGTAGATCTGAAACAAATAGTGCATTTGGTGAGTTACGCAACTCAGTAAGTCGTACATATTTCCTTGCTACTCTAGCTCAAATAAACATACAACATGACAAGTAACAGAATAGATAGACTGATTACGAATATGCACAGAAGCTGAACACCACAACCAACAGCTTAACCAAATACTTAACAAATAACAGACACTTCAGAGTTCCACCTAATTCATGATGGGATTCTGCGGGTCACAGACAGGATATACCCTCTCCGCGGAATACAGATCATTCAGAACGCCCTCGCGGGTCACAGACGGTATTTAACCCCTCCGCGGTCACAGATGCGTATAAATAATTTTAACAAGTTCCAACTAATTCACGACGGAATTCCGCGGGTCACAAACAGGATATATCCCCTCCGCGGATTCCAAATCATTCAGAACGCCCTCGCGGGTCACAGACGGTATTTAACCTCTCCGCGGTCACAGATGCGTACAAATAATCCCAACACAAATTAAGTCGATCAAATCCAATTTTCAGAACAGAACGCCCTCGCGGGTCACAGACGATATTTAACCTCTCCGCGGTCACAGATACGTACAAATAATCCCAACACAAATTAAGCCAGTCAAATCCAATTTTCAGAGCAGAACAGATTACAGATTTTCAAACAAAATAATAAAACCAGATCACCAACACCAAGTCTATTAATCATCCAAAAGCCTTGACCTCACCAATAATGCAATATCTACGATTCATTATGCCATGCACATGAACTAATATCATTGATATACAAAGAGAGTACACTGACTTAAATAATCACAGAAGTCTAGTTTTCATGTCTTTACGATTGTAGTTAATATATATATATATATATATATATAATAATCGTAAGTACACTTTACGATTGCAGTTAATAAATATCTGTATATATAATGCTATTAACCGTAGGAACAAATTGGCTTACCAAGCCCGTATATATATATATATATATATTTATGTATAATAATCGCACAGCCAAACATATAAGTTTACGGTTTGTCTTTTGGTTTATACAGTTAAAATAATCGCAGGGGCTAATATAAGATTATGATTCACGGTTGCAGTTTACAAGTATATGCAATCATCGGCGGTACAACCCTTAAACCCAATCAAGCAAAATCGGTTTCGACGCTTCCCAATTTCAAATCAAACACAGATTTTCAACCGTATCAAGCTCTCGCAATGGTACACTATCTCATGGGATCAGTTCACCTAAATCTTTTATAACCGAAATCAAATCAAAGTGCAGGGATCATAAATTCAAAACAAAGCCTACCAAGGAAATCGACTTACCTCAAATCTAGTATTTCTTCCTTCTTACACAGATTCGTTTTTTCTCTAGATCTTTAATTCATTTAGTTCAACTCCTCTCCACGTTGTCTCTTTCATGATCGTCTACAACCTCGTCTAAGCCACTTTGAGGGGAAAATATGAACTAGGATTAGGTTTTACAGGAAGAGAGTCCTCTTTATATAGTTTCAGTTTAACTACACCCTCAGTCGATAATTTACTTATTACTACCCAATGACTAATTACTAAGTGATGACCCAAAATATGATAAATTCTACATAGGTTTCATGGAAGTGATTTGACCGACTGGCTCCACTGTACCAACACGGGTCTTTTCAGCGTACTTTATCCTCACTCGCATGCACCCTGGGAAACTTCCGAGGAGGTCACCCATCCTGATCCTACCTTCGACCAACGCGTTTAACCTTGGAGTTCTTTCAGGATGTGTGCCCGAAAAGAAGGTGCACCTTGTTGGTATGGATAGTAACAGTCAAATCACTTAAGCCTTTCACACAATTCATATACGGGGTATCACATTCACCCCTCCTTAAATACGCGACGTCCTCGTCGTGCCAGACACACACAGTCTCAGAATCCCTCGCTTGTAGGTGCATCCGGTCCCCGAATCACACCGTACAAGCTGAGGTCGCTCTGATACCAAATGTAACGCCCCGTGATTTGACCGACTGGCTCCACTGTACCAACACGGGTCTTTTCAGCGTACTTTGTCCTCACTCGCATGCACCCTGGGAAACTTCCCAGGAGGTCACCCATTCTGATCCTACCTCGGCCAAACACGTTTAACCTTGGAGTTCTTTCAGGATGTGTGCCCGAAAAGAAGGTGCACCTTGTTGGTATGGATAGCAACAATCAAATCACTTAAGTCTTTCACACAATTCATATACGGGGTATCACAATTATATTCGTTACGATACACATTTTTTAAGAAAATTATCACGAGAGAGATTTAGGCCCATAATTTGATAATCAAAATGTTAATTTTTTATACTATCTGATTTAAATTCAATAGGTAACTAAATCATAAAAATATTTTCGTAAAGTGATTGTTGAGCGTTTGTCCGATGCTTGAGAATAGGAAAGACATCCGTGAGCGCTAAATCGGTCTAATTCCATTTTGCAGTTGTCACTAAAACTTCATTTTGTACAGGAATTCTAACAGCGTCGGCATTTCCTATCTTCTTTGATGTGCTAATTAGGGATAAGTATTTTTACATCCACATAAAATCCACATAACAGACTGAAAAGAGATTTGGGAAAACATCCAATTAACCATAATTCGAACCTAAAAATAACTAGAAATGTATGTAATATTTTGTTGTAGGTAATAAAAAGAAGAAGTATGATGCACAGATTCATTCAATCCGGACCTGATTTATCTTTAGCTGGGACCCTCAACAATTCTATCTCCCCTCAAAATATGAGTCCTAATTGGTGCCAATCACGAAGGAAAAAGCTATGGTGTTTCTCTCAGTCGGAGCAAATTTCTTATTTAATTTTCCAAGTGGCCCACCGGCCGCCGCTTACCAATATTGACTTGGCGGGGACTCCTTCGAGCCGACTGTAAAAACAACAACTAAACGATTATAGATAAATAGCAAGCGAGATTTATCGGGCAAATATCCGAAGTATGAAATTTTCTTTATTACTTCCTCATAATAATATAATAAATAAATAAGTTGATAATTATGATAATTTGTCATAAATAGCATAATTTGTCATGTTAATCATTATGCTAGAAAATATGATGTGGCAGCTGTCCCTTAGCTTATTTGATTGAAATAAATTTAATTGAATTGATCAATTTTTGACCATATTATACTAAAAATGAGATTTCACAATATCACAAAGTACTAAATTAATTTTTACCAAATATTGCTAGGGGGCGATAATTAAAAAAAGAGAGAGAAAAGTTGCAAAAATCCGAAGTATGAATTTTTTTTTTTATTACTTCCTCATGAAAATATCATATATAAATAAGTTGATAGTTTTGATAATTTGTCATAAATAGCATAATTTGTTATGTTAACAATTATGCTAGAAACTCTAACGTGGCAGCTGCCCGTAGCTTATTTGATTGGAATAAATTTAATTTAATTGATCAACGTTTTACTATATTATACTAAAAATGAGATTTCATAATATCACAAAGTACTAAATTGAATATTTACCAAATATTGCTAGGGAACGGTAATTAAAAAAAAAAAAAGTTGTATAGCCGGTTTTGTTGTTCCGGGAATTTAATGCGGGCCCCAGTAGAATACACCTCTCTCTCTCTCATAACCTCCTTCCTGAATAATCCACCTCTCTCTCTCTCTCTCTCTCTCTCTCTCTCTGGAGTTTAGTTTGGGCTACAAATATGAACCCTTCTCCCAATTGCTCCTCCAATTTCTTCACGCCGTTCCCCTCTTTTAAACTCGTCTTCCTCTGACTAATAAATTCCCAATAAAACATAATTTCCCTCTTCTTGGTTTTGCATCTCCCTTCTTCTACACACACTGGGTATGTTTTTCTTTTTATTTTCTTTGTAATAATTTTTCTATCTCGTGATCTTAGCGCGGGTTAATTTTAGTTGTTAATGCTTTTGATCCTCTGGTCTTGGCTATGTTTCTTTGCTCATGGGTTTTATTCTTCTTTCATCTTTTTTTTTTCTTCCTTTTTTAATCGATTTTTTTTTATAGCTATGGAGCATGAAGCCTCTGTTATGTGTACTTTATTATGTGTTTCTGTGGTGGGTTATTAGAGTTTCTTGTAATATACCGACAATGTGATCTATTATTTGTACGTATTAATTATTGCAAGCAACTGTTTTTTTATGTTTCTTTCTTTTGTTTATTAGGATTCTCAGGTTAAAGGATTTTTTTTGTTTTAAGTATTGTTAGGATAATATTAGTTGAGCACTATTTTGACTATTTTCGTGCCTTTTTGGCTTTGATTGCAAATTTTTTTATGTTGGATGAGAAAGTGTGGATCTTTCTTGTTGATGTCCTTAACTTTTTTCATGTTTACTGATCAGTGTGACTTTTGCTTTGGAGGCACAGATTCTTCATGGTGAGCGTTTAAGCATTTTCTTTTCGTATTTTATATAACTATAGTAGAGCTGAAATTGATGAAGAATTGACAAAAAAGGTTCGATAAGACTCAGTTATCGTGTTGCAAATTTTGATCTTTGTTCTGGTAAACAGGGAGAGGCACCGGTTTTTGTTGGTGATGAGCTGGAGAGGAAGTTTGAGACTGGATCTTTATTGAAGTCGAAGGGGTGCGACACAGCCACAGTTTCCTTGCAGACTAGATCGGTAATATGACGGATGATTGTTTCACCTTGTTCAATTATTGATTTGGTCAATTTTCTAACGTACCATTGGTTATGTGCAGTATGTTATAGGAGGTGGAGATAGTGATGATAGTTCGTCTCTTGGCATTAGAATATATGACAAAGAGGCTGGAAACTGGTGAGTTACTGCCTACTGGGAAACTTTATTTTGCCTTCGTTTGGCTCATGATGAAAAGTTTGCGATGTTCAGGATAGATCCTATCGTGCTGGGGACAAAACCGAAGTTATGTAAGGGACACTCTGTTGTACCGCTCAATGAAGCTCGAATTTTGATTCTGAAGAAGGGAGCTGAACCAGATGACTCCGTTTGGTTTCTAGAGGTTAGTTATATATTGACCTAATGCTTAAATGAAAAATCCTAGAGCACAAGCATTTCTCTCTTTCCTCTGCGAGGCTTTGTTTGATTATATTTTTGGCAGGTGGACTCTCAATATGTTAGGGATCAAAAGAAAATTATGGGTATGGAGGTTGTTGCATGGAGTAAGGGCGTTGGTGGTTATGCTGATAAGCCGATTGTCATAAGCGGTCCTTCTGGAGTTGGCAAGGGAACACTAATATCAAAGCTAATGAATGAATTTCCATCCATGTTCGGGTTTTCTGTGAGCCATACCACCCGTGCTCCAAGGAACATGGAAACAGATGGTGTTCATTACCATTTTACAGATCGGAATACTATGGAGAAAGAGATAAAAGATGGTAAGTTCCTAGAGTACGCATCTGTTCATGGGAACCTTTACGGGACGAGCATCGAAGCTGTTGAAGTGGTTGCAGATTTGGGGAAGGTGAGCGCACTTAGCTGACTTTTTAGTTTTACTTTGGTTTTGGAAGACATGCGGATAAAATTCATGCTCTTTTTTCATTTGAGTTGTAGAGATGCATTTTGGACATTGATGTTCAAGGCGCAAGATCTGTTAAGGCTAGCCCTTTGGAAGCTTCTTTTATCTTTATCTGCCCCCCCTCGATGGAAGCATTGGAAAAACGCCTCCGAGCAAGGTTGGTTATAACTTATAACTATCTGCTGGAATCATTCTCCTGCCATTGCATTTGCGTCATCACTGTATTGTTCATGTCAATAGGGGGACTGAGTCTGAGGAACAAGTTCTCAAGCGACTTCGAAATGCACAAGCTGAGATCGAGCAGGGAAAATCATCAGGCATCTTTGATCATATCTTGTACAATGATAACCTTGAAGAGTGTTATGAGAACTTGAAGGTACACAATTAGGACCTCGATGTGAATCCTGCCAAAAGTACCTTCATTTAATTCTGAAATTGTCTTCCTTTTGATGCAGAAAACTCTGGGATTAGATGAAACCTCAGTAACTAACCAAAGATCATGTAAGAACTTTGCCTTTTTTTGTCCTCTTTAGTCATTATTGACCACGATGGTTCAGGGCTTCAGGCAAACTATTCATTTTCTAATTCATCTCTGCTTGCTTGAATGCAGCATGCATAGGGATTAATCTCCCCGAGAACTTTTCAGTATCTAAACGTGATAGCAAGATTATCGTAAATCCTGGAGCGCCGGGACTAGAGAAATCTTCAAAAGACTTGTGAGTTTCTTTCGTGCTTTTGTTGCTACTATATTATATTTCACGTTCTTACAGCTGCAACTCCATGTCATGATCAGGATTGTCTTGGATGTTTCCTCGCTCAAGGGTGGTGCGCCGGGGAGGACCAGAGGTCTTGATGTGTACGCCATTGACTCCTTCTCCGATGGCCTGGATGGTATCAATCACATTAGCTAGCCAGTGCTACTCCCCCGACTCGGATTTGGATACTAACTTGTTCTTTTATGAGTCCTAATGTCCTTTGAATTTATTTTTTCCACCGTCATTTGACTACAAAAGCTGCAATGAAGAGTTCTCCGCATGATTTTTATGCAGACATCCTTCAGTTCTTCCCTTCCAATTTTTCATTGGTTTCTCATCCTAATAGGATCCTAGCTTGCCAGATCATTGTCCCAACAGAACTATCCCCATTACGGGCAATTAATGGATTTTTTTTGCGGAGTTAAAAGCAAAACCTATTATATTGCCTGCACATATTAACGAGGTTTGAACTAACAGATTGGACTAGCACAGGGTTGGATAGAGTGCCGAATGCATAGGGTCATTTTTGTAAATAAGCTAAAAAAATGTCACTAAGCCAGGCTTGTTAATGTGATAATCCCATTTCATTATCACCAGTAACCTTTTTTGAGAAATAAGTAATCAAACATGCTATTATCGTTACCAAAATTAGTTATAATTGATAATTGGGACATGTTATTATCGGATTGTGTCCTTCCATCACATGTAACATGTTGGACATTATGATGTTCCACAAGATGGTTGATGAAAATGTGTCGAAATCCTTTTGTGTTTTCATCAAATCATGTGTTTTGAAGGTACAAGCGACATTGCTTCTATTAGTAAAACAGCTGAAATGGTCATGTGTCCTTGTTTCCACACTCTTAAAGGGTGTTGTTAAACGCTAAGGTCTTCCATTTGGATCATTTTTCCAAGGTGGCGTTGGCGTGACGCTAATTTTTCGGGCAGATGCTTGTGGAAGTTGGGATTCTATTTCGAATCTAACGTGGGGTTTGAACAAAGTTCACCAAAAGTTGACCATTAATCAAGATGCGACATGTGGTTCTCATAACGTGTCGACGACATTGTTCCAAATTTTTAGTACTCGATTTGCTAGTGTCGAAGTTATCTGTTTAATTTGGAATTTTAATAATATTATAAGAGGGACGAGAATTTACACAGTCCATATGTATTTGTAAAATAATGGTCAATTCTACCATGTAATTTTAAGGAGTTGCGCAACACTTGATTTAAAATTGATTACTGATGTAAGTTTTTCTGGATACATAAGTGACTCATTAACTATCACTTCTTTATGGACACAAATACTCTTAAATTTTTTGACAGTAAAAAAATGGAAATAAAAATATTTCCAAGATACAGTCATTACCAAACAGCAGGTTCCTATTCTCATCACACTATTTACCTATCATTAATACTAACACTGTTAGCTTAAGAGTACGGGAGAAGCATGGCACATGGTTTCAGAGAGAGAGAGAGAGAGAGAGAGAGAGAGAGAGAGAAGGAGAGAGAGAGAGAGAGAGAGAGAGAGAGTTAAATTGATCATCCGATCAATTTTATTACACAATACGGTTTCGTGTAATTTCATAAAATTGCGTAGTATTAAAGTGAAATTGGTCTTTGATTTAATTTGTGCATGAAAAAGAAATAATTACTGCTAAGAAAAATAAAAAATTTGTGCAGTTGCAAGGAAGAAATTGAACTTAGAATTTAACGATGATGATGCACATAAAACCAAAGTTGTAGGGATAGAGGACAATATAAACTAAACGTTGTTGTGAGTCACATTAAGAGAAAATTAAGGAAAATCAATGAGATGGGATGGTGAACTGGAAAAGTTAGGAAAGGAACAGATAAACATCAACTTGTCTTTTATTGAACAAGAAAGAAAGAACATGAAACTTCAACTCGTCTGTCTCTGTGTAGGAACCCACATGCAACTTGTCTACTATTATATTCTCCAATCAAATTAGACGGCATCTACGGTCTACCAACATTCCCTTACCGCTTGTCTACTTTTTTCACGAAGTTTTGAATTTAAATATTTGACAAATATAATAATATAAATATTTGTTAAAGAATTATGTTAATAGTGAAAAGTTAGTTCAGTGAATTTTCGGAAATACAAGTGTTATTAAAAAATACGATCGATCAAGAAAATACGGCATCCAAGTAAGTAGTTCTATAAACAGGCTGGGAAATGATTTCTTTTGAAAGGGGCTTGAAAATGATTTGATAGTGAAACAATGCCACTTGGCAAGTGATTAGTGAGTGAAGATCATTATAGAGGTATTTATCGGTACAGTACTTTTGCTCATTTAATGATTCTTTATCATTCCTATGTAAACAAAGGTTGTAAGTATTAAATTGTAACAATTTTTCCAGGAATATCCCAGTATCTAACTTTAATTGCTAACTATGCCAACGATTCTAAGTAATTAATGTAATTAAAGAATTATGGTGGGAGATTCCTTCAAGATTTGACCCATAGTACAAAAGTACGGTAAACCATAATTCACTCCTCAACATTATTATGATTAACTGTCACCTATCATTTCACTTTGATAATTCATGGAAGACAGTGACGTATCGTCCTCGTGATTTGTTTAATCATGTTCAAATCAACTACCGATCAGATAATGAACACCAAAATTACTTTAACAAAAAAAATTTCACTTTAAGTAAATAAAAAATAAAATAATATTAATTATTTAGCAAAAAAATTTACGATCTTTATAGTTTTTATCCGAAAAATATGTACATATCATAGAACACTTTTCATATTTAAAAATTCTCTCTTTTCTCAGATATACATACTTCCAGAATTTTTTTAGAACATCCATTTTCCGAAAATTTATGAGCCGTTAATGATTTTCAGTATTACAAGGACATGTGCATTTGGCATGTCATGGTTCTAAATCCCCTGGCCGGTGGTGGATGGGCGTTGGGCAATAGTTGAGGTTCCGGTCAAGTGAGTATTTCAATGACACGAGTAAACTTCTTCCATTTATTGCAATTTGGAACAATGTTTTAATATTATATTAAAAATAGTTATCTCATATATTAGCAATTATTATTTTTCACATATATAGGTATTCGACAACTATTGGATCCCGCTTTCATATTTATTTGCATTTATTAGATTCTGTATCTTTTTTTTTGTCAAATTTTTTTTTTGGTCAAAATTAGATTCTGTATCTTGGTACACTATATTATTATTTTTACGATAAAGTGATCTAAAATGGACTTTATATTAATTTCCTTGTTGGATAGGGCCAATTCAGTAGAAGCGCACTCCAATTTTCTGAGGTCTTTAATGTTCCACTTGTGCCGAAAGAAAATTTGAATATGTAGGCCCACCGGATTTTTCTGTGTATGTGGATTGTTCGGGGAAGCTTCGGCTTCTGAGAATTTTGATTAATGGTTTATGCAAGTTGCTATCTTGGGAGAGATTTTTCCTTGTGGAGGGGCCCTATTCGACCAACAATGAGTGCACTTGACCAATTGACAGAATTAGCATTTTGTTGTTTTGAATAGACATGATGGTCCCCTTTTGGTTCCAAACATTATTCGTTAAACAATTATATTTTAAAATAAAATAAAATTTATTAATAAAATTATAGTATATACAATCAACTTAGTATGATGTTCTCCATACCGTTATAAACAAGATTACTATTATCAGTCTCGTGAAAATTCTATCACACCAAAATCCGTCGGAAAAAAGATGTGATAGAAAAAATTAAACTTTTTTTCAAGACTCTTATGGGTCGAGCCCATATTGATTTGTTTTTGGGCTTTCAATAGTATTTTGGAAGTGTTTAATGTTAAAAATAATCAGGTGTGGAAAAGTAGGAAGAGATGCAGAGAAAACTCACGCACACAGAAGAAAAAGAGAGAAAACAGTGGAGGAGTTCTTTTTCGGATTTCTGCGCACAGTTACGGTCAGCTCTTCGAACGGAGGTGTTCGAGCTTTTCCATTTTTCGGATTTCTCTGCACAGCCACAGTCAGCTCTACGATCGGAGGTCTTCCCACCGTTGGATTTTGCTGAAATTTGGACTGCATGTTCGTGATTTTTGGATCTTTATTCTGACCGTTCGGATTGTTCATGTGAGCTTTGGTTTGGTCAGAAGCGTGGCTCGAACAGACCTGCAGTTTGCTTGGTGATTTCTACACCTTTGTGCTATTTTTGATCTCTTATTGATCTCGGTAGTTGTTGGAGGTTGTGAATCATTTGTAGACTAGATTGTGGTTCTTTTACCTCATTTATCAATAAGAGAAGTTAGGGTGGACTCCTCGAAAGGTCCCGTAGTTTTTTATCCTTCATATCGAAGGATTTTCCACGTAAAAATCGTGTGTGCAATTGTTGTACTTTACTTCCACTATTAGTATTGTGATTTGATCCCTACAACTTGGAATCAGAGCCGGAGTTGGAATTTATTGCATTATAGAGTCGGGTAGTAGTAGCAATTCGATGGTGAAATTAACATCTTCTAATTACTCTATTTAGAGACCGATGATAGAAGATATGTTATATTGCAAGGACTTGTATGATCCAATTGAAACTGTCATTAAATCTGATGGTAGTGTCTCTAGGCCATCCAAACCAGAACAAATGGAAGAGAAAGAATGGATAAAGTTGAAAAGAAAGGTTTTATGGACTATTAGGCAATGGGTTGATATAAGCATTTTTAACCATGTGTCACAAGAGTCTGATCCATATGATTTGTGGAAGAAATTGAAAGGTCTTTATGAACGGAAGACTGCTCATAATAAAGCTTCTTTGATTTAGAAACTTGTGAATTTGAAGTTAAAAAGTAGAAAGTCTGTTTCTGAGCATCTTAGTAACTTTCAGGATGTTATTAACAAGTTGACTACCATGAAAATTTGTCTTGAAGATGAGTTGCATGTTTTATTTCTATTGAGTTATTTACGAGATAGTTGGAAAACCTTGGTTGTGACTATTAGTAACTTTGCTCCGGATGGTGTGCTATCTTTGGATATCATCAAAGAAAGCATGTTTAATGAAGAAATCAGAAGAAAGGAGATGGGAGTTGATAATTCACATGCTCTTGTTGTTGAGAACAGAGGAAGAAGTAAGAGTAAGGGTCTCAAAGGCCATAATAACTCAAGAAGCAAGTCCAAGTCCAGTGATGGGAAGAATCTGACTATATGCCATTATTGCAAGAAGCCTAGTCATATCAAAAAATATTGTTTTCGTTTAAAAAGGGAGCTGAGGCAGAAAAATGAGTCACAGAAAGAGGGAGATGATAAAAATACTGCAGCAACAGCTTCTAAGAGTGATGCTGATATTACTTTGATTTGTGCAACTAGTGAGTGTCATCATGTTGATAATTCAGACTCAGAGTGGCTTATAGATACAGGTGCTTCATACTATTGTGTTCCCAGAAAGAAGTAATTTATGAACTACCAAGCTGGTGATTTTGGTAGTGTTAAAATAGGTAACCAAAGTTTAGCAAGCATTATTAGATTAGGTGATATTCGTGTGAAGACTAATGTTGGATATATACCTTACACTGAAAAGTGAGCGCCATATTCCTGATCTACGCCTTAATTTGCTATCTGCTAATGTACTTGATCAAGAAGGTTTTAGACATACCTTTGAAGATGACAAGTGGAAATTATCTAAGGGTTTTATGACAGTTGCACATAGAGAGTTATATTGCTCTTTGTACAAGACATATTTGAGTGTATGTTCTGGTGAACTTAATGCAGTAGAAAAGAATAATTTTCCTAATTTGTGGCATCGAAGATTAGGACACATGAGTGATAAGGGTTTGAAATATTTAGCAGGTAAATCTCTTATTCCTGTTGATACTACAGTTGCCCTTGACCCTTGTGATCATTGTTTGGCAGGTAAGCAGCATAGAGCTTCTTTTGCCAAGAAATCTACTAAGAGACAAGCTAAGTTGGAGCTTGTGCACTCCGATGTTTGTGGTCCCATTGAGGTGGAATCTAATGGTGGTAATAAATACTTTGTCACTTTTATTGATGATGCTACTAGAAAAACTTGGGTTTACATGTTGAGGACCAAGAGCTAAGTGTTTGAGACATTTCAAAAATTTCATGCTATGGTGGAAAGGGAGACAGAAAGAAAATTGAAGTGCCTTCGTTTTGACAATGGTGGTGAGTATACTTCACATGAGTTCAAGAATTATTGTTCACAATATAGTATTCGACATGAGAAGACAGTACCTGGTACTCCATAACATAATGATATTGTAGAAAGGATGAACAAAACTATTATGGAGAAAGTGAGGTGTATGTTGAAGATGTCTGATCTATCTAAGTTATTTTGGGCAGAGGTAGTAAATACTGCTATTTACTTGATCAATCATTCTCCATCTATTTCTTTGGGTCTTGACATTCCCGAGAGAGCATAGAAGAGAAGTGATCCTACATATTCACATCTTAGAGTCTTTGGATGCAAAGCTTACATGTATATGCCGAAAGATCAGAGATTGAAGCTTGATTCCAAGACTATTCCATGTGTATTTGTTGGCTATGATGATGAAGAGTATGGGTTTAGACTTTATGATCATGAGAAGTAGAAGGTAGTAAGAAGCAGAGATGTAGTGTTCTTTGAGCACGAGGTGAGAGTAGAACTTTTGAGTACAAGGTATCATACTTACTCCAATTCATTTACTGATACTACTGATGTTTCTTCTATTCCTACTTCTGTTTTTATTGAACAGCCAACACATGATGATCTTGATACAACACATGATGGTATTGAGGATGTACAAGCTGATGATGATAGTGATGTACCACAGTTTGATGATGCTCCTAATGATGCTCAACCAGATAATGAAGAGGTTCATGAGCAGGGGGAGCAATCTACCCCTCCAGTAGATGATGTTCAGGTTAGAAGGTCAATTAGAGATCGTAAACCTTCTACAAAGTATCCAGACATAGATTACATCTTAGTCACTGATGAGGGGGAGCTCGAGAGTTTTCAAGAAGTATTGTCTAGTGAAGACAAAGATCTTTAGCTCGAGGCTATAAAAGAGGAGATGGATTCTTTGAAAAAGAATGAGACAAATGAGTTAGTAAATCTTCCTAGAGGTAGGAAAGTCTTGAAAAATAGATGGGTTTTTAAGAATAGGAAAGATGGTAAGAAGATAGTGAAGCAAAAAGCTTGATTGGTGGTTAAAGAATACAATAAAAAAAAGGCACTGATTTTGATGAAATCTTCTCTCCTATTGTCAAGATGACTTCTATCAGAACTGTTTTAGGGCTAACTGCAAGTCTTGATCTTAAATTGGAGCAGTTTGATGTAAAAACTACTTTTCTACATGGTGACTTGTATGAAGAAATCTACATAGAGCCTCAAGTTCTTTGTTTGTTACCTAGATTAAGTTGAAGAGGGGGTTTTCTTATGATTGAACCTCACCCACCTCTTCACATGGCTCAGAATATATCTTGGAGAGGCAGAGCACTTATCCTCTCAGTCACAAAATGAAACTTGAGAGAAAAGAGAGAAAGGGCTGAGAAAGAGGAAAGAGGAAGAAGCAGATAGCTTGACAAAGATTCGACCAGTAAGCATAGATCTGTTTAGTTTTAGACTTGAAATCCCTAATGAGTTGTAGAGGACATCAATACCTTTCTTTTGGTATATCATATGAGGCTTTTGGATCAGAAAATCGATGGAAAAGTTGATTTGAATCGGAATGCTGTTGAACAAGTACACAACTGAGGGTTTCGAGAATAAAGTAAACGGTAAGGATATTTAGAATAGGAATTTGGCTATAAAATTTTGACAGCTTGTACATAGATCTATCAGCTTTCTAATGGTCTTGACCACATATGATTTTGATGAAGAATTCATCAGAAAATTATTTTGAGTCACAGGCTGTTCATTGAGGTGGTCAGTGAGCGAGGTAAAGAAGAACGATTCGGTAAGCTTGCTTAGACTCTAAATTGGACTTAGATTTATTGGAACAGATTATTAAACACTTGATAAGCTTTTGGAATATATATTATATGTGTGAATTGGTTGAAAGAAACGTCTTGTGCATGCTTTTAAAGTTCGGACAGTGTGGCTATATTCTTGGCTGAGCAAGTTTGAGAGTTGAGTTTGATAAGTGGATTCTTTTAGATTCTGAGGTTAATTGTTGGTTCTGAGATGTTGAGTATATACAGGGGAGTTGTGTTGAAGTGAGATTTGGGTTTGGTTTAGTATGTTTGAGTGATGTTAGGTGGTTAGTTGCGGTTGGCCTTACGATGGAACTTGCTATGTGCTTCGTTGATGTTTGGTTTGGCAAAATAGTTTTGGTGTATGTGCTTGAGATCAAAAGTGATTTTCTACAGCATGTATACGTGTTGGTATGGAGTACAAAACCAAGGGTTTGAACTATTGGTTGCGTGTGGATGAGTTTGCGATGATGATTTACGATTGTGTCTAGGTTGGTTGTTTTGAAGCATTGGATATGAATTGGTTTTGGAAACCAAGGGGTTAACCTTAGGTTGTGGTTATGTATATTTGTACAGATTTGTTCAAGGCATTTTGGTGAAGGAACTTTAAGTGGAAGGAGTATCGAATTTAAAAATCTGCACTTTCGAGTATCGTTATCTGAGTAAGCAGATAGCACATGATAACTTTAGTTGTGTTTGATATGTATTTGTTTCGGATCTTGATTGTGTACGTCACATACATATGGTTTGGTTCATGGTACGTTTGGACATATTTGTGATTGTGTGGAAGGCATGTGACATTTGTGAACAGCCGACTAGAGTGCTAGCTTGAGGCTGATTTGTTTCTTTTGATGGATATATTCTAGACCGTTGGGTCATCTGTTCTGATAAGATGTGTTTTTGTGTGAGAGAAATAGATGGGTTTTCCCGTACTAACTGGGGATGTTAGTCTATGAGCTCATAGTTTTGGGGGCATCACTAGTTTATATTGTATACTATTGCTAGCTTATATTTGTTGTAAGCTATCAGTAGTTTACATTTGTACGCTAGCTTCTATTATTTGTGAACGAATATCTGTTTGGCTATTTGGATGCCTCTAGTCACCAGAAGACGTGACAATATGAAACCTATTTATAGCTCTGTGTGTCTGTGTGTGTGAGTTGATATTGTGTTTTGTAATAGCAATTAATGATCATGCATTTTGATTTGAGTGAAGTCGAGCATGATTAAGTTCTGTTGCATGCATATGTCAGCCATAACTAATATATTATGTTCTATTTCCTTGCTAAGTATTTTCAGATACTTACCCCTTACAAATCTATTTTAGGTTCTCAGAAGTTTTAGTTTGTTTGAGTGTTCGAAGTTCGTGGTACCAGCCAAGCTCTTTTTCTTTCGAGGGCTACTTTTGAGGTCTTTGGATGGTGCCATTGTCTTCTTCTGTATAGACGCTCCGTAGTTATAAAGATTTTGAGATGTTGTTAGTTGGCCTTTTGGAGATGTTTTGTTTATTTTTGGTTTGTAAACTATTTTGGTTTGAATTTGGCTTCTGCATTTGATAAGATTCTTTGAGATTGTTTTGAGGCTTACTAGACTTGCATTATATTATTAATATGTTCGTGAAGTCTAGTGCCGGTCATCGACTTCAGATCGGGTCGTGACAGCTATGGTGTGTACAAGGCCCGATATTGCATATTCTGTTAGTTTGGTGAGCAGATACTTATCCAATCTGGGTAAGGTTCATTGGGATGCAATGAAATGGATCTTCAGATATTTGCGTGTACTTCTAAACTTTGTTTGTGTTATGGAGGTGGCAAACTTGTTCTTGATGGGTATACAGATGCAGACATGGCTGATGATCTCGATAGTAGAAAGTCTACCTCAGGTTATATGTTCACACTTTTAGGGGGAGCTATTTCTTGGTAATCTAAGTTACAAAAGTGTGTGGCTTTATCAACTACTGAGGCTGAGTATATAATAGCTGTGGAAGAAAGCAAGGAAATGCTTTGGTTGAAGAGGTTCCTTCGAGAATTGGGTTTAAAGCTAAGTGAGTATATAGTATTCTGTGATAGTCAGAGTGCTATAGATTTGAGCAAGAATTCCATGTATCACGTTCGAACTAAGCATATTGATGTTCGATATCATTGGTTGAGGAATGTGATTGAAAAAGAACTGATGAAACTGAAGAACGTTCATACAAACAAGAATGGTGCAGACATGTTAACTAAAGTGGTTCCACGAAGCAAGCTTGATGTTTGTGGCAAGCTTGCGGGAATGAGTTTCAAGTGGTGATTGAAGAGTGTTCATCTTCTCCGTGTTGGGCTGGAGGGGGAGATCGTTATGAGTCCAGCCCATATTGGTTTGTTTTTGGGCTTTCAATAGTGTTTTGAAAGTGTTTAATGTTAAAAATAATCAAGTGTGGAAAAGTAGAAAGTGAGACAGAGACAACACACACACGGGAAAAAAGGAGATAACAGAGAGCTTTTCCATTTTTCAAATTTCTCTGTACAGTCATAGTCAGCTCTACGATCAGAGGTCTTCCCACCGTTGGATTTTGCTGAAATTTGGACTGCATGTTCATGATTTTTGGATCTTCATTCTGACCTTTCAGATTGTTCGTGTGAGCTTTGGTTTGGTCAGAAGCGTGGCTCGAACAGACCTGCAGTTTATTTGGTGATTTCTACATCTTTGTGCTATTTTTGATCTCTTATTGATCTTGGTGATTGTTGGAGGTTGTGAATCATTTGTAGACTGGATTGTGGTTTTTTTACCTCATTTATCAATAAAAAAAGTTAGGGTGAACTCCTCGAAAGGTCCCGTGGTTTTTTATCCTTCACATCGAAGGATTTTCCACGTAAAAATCGTGTGTGCGATTGTTGTGCTTTACTTCCGCTGTTAGTATTGTGATTTGATCCCTACAAAGACGACGCCATCAAAACTAAGCAACAACACCAAATCTACAACCAAAAGAAACTGTCTTCAATCTAAATACTAAAAAGATCAGTAGACGCAAAACACGTAAAACTATTTCAAATTTAAATAAGATATTTCGAATTTTAACTACAAAAATGCATGAAGTGTGAATATTGACAACATTTAAAATCTATATAGTACTTAAATATTGATAATTTGATCTATCGATTGTCCGGATATCAAGTGGTATAAGAAAACATCAACATCCGTCGCAGATTCCTGATGCGATGAAGTGAAATTTTAATTTGGAGAGTATAATACCATGGTCTAAATCATGAAGACATAAAATATTTTACTAGTCAAGAATACAATATCATTTGAACATACGTAAGACAATCTTGCCCAGCGAATTTTAACCGTGCAATCGATTCTGGTAATGGCCAAGTAGAACGCATCGATTTAGGGTTTTTGGCGATGTGTAGGATAATGGAAAAATAATCTTAATTGTCTTCGGATCCCTCATATATGTAATTATTATTATTGCCAGCGCTTTTACTGTTTCAAACAAAATTTGACTTGCTCTATGACCTTTGTTATTGAAATCAGTAATTATTTCCGATAGCCACTCGAAAGAGCCCAATTCTCCCCAATTGACTTTTTTTATAATTAATTTTTTTACAGAATTACAAAGATTTGAACATTAGATCTCTTTAGTTTACAATTTTTATCGCTAAGCTACGACTCAGTCTCTGGTTCCAATAAGCATCTTTGCGCATGATTACTGAAGTAAATTCATCCGAGGGGTCTGTTTATTTGTGGTGTCAAAATTTATTTGGACAGTGGTATTACAGAAATTAAACTTTATTTCTTGGTGATATTTCAGGAAGTCAGATATCGAAAATGTGTACATCAGCAACAACGAAATTCGGAAATTTGTTAGGATTGTCATTTTTTAGATCAGCTTCCTTTCATTTATATTTTCTAAAAATCTATGTTCTTAATTTCCACATATATTTGATGAATGTGTATCTACAACTTCAGTTATAGTCCAATTAAGAGTTTTATTTTAGTTATTATTATCCATCGTTTAGAACAAGAGTTTGTTTATTCAAGAAAGTTCATGGAGAGTACTGACGTAGAATTTTCCCTGATTTAATTGAGGGCTAAAATTTGCGCTCCAAACAAGACGATGGCTGCTTTCCAGTAATTAACAAACAAGTGAAGGATTCCAGGCCCAAAGATATGCATGACGATCTTTTATAATTTACAATAATTAAGTTTACGGTAATCTCTACATAACAAAAAAGTGCCGATGTTTGGAAATTCATGGAACCATAACCAATGGCTATCCCAAACCGAAAAAAAAATCCTACTTAAAGCATAAGATATGCAAAATATGTTACATTGTGATGTCTGGGAAAGTAAAACCGGGAACACTCAGAAAGCTTTTTCCTATTATAGACTAATCCTTTCCTGTGGTTTCTTCTTCATATTTAACAACGAAACCAGTTCCCTATATTAACGAACTTGGCATAAGCAAGACAAACCATCCACTCCTTAATAAGTGAAGTTCAATAAGGGTCGAGGTCTGGTTTGGTTGGTATCTGAATTTCCCGCCCTGTTGTCTGATAGAAATCCGTAAGGTGAGAAGTTAAACCTGTTAAGTTGCGGGTATCCGTACTTGTTGGCGTTGCCATCCGTGGATGCCTGAGGGCCGAACCCATGCGAAGGGGAGTAGTCTTGATCGTTGAATATGCTATGAGACGATGACGGGTTGTTGTTCTTTGAAAAATGGAAGAGCATAGCTTCAGTGTTTGATGTACTGGAATACATTGTTGAAACAGCTTTATCAGAGTTGGTAGCCCTGTGAGTGGTTGTTGTATTGGTGCTCTTGGATTTGAGCTTCTTCGTGCTTAGAAAACGGCCTCCGCAGCCTCTAGCTCTTCTCATGGCATGCAAATGTCGAGATTCATGAAGATAAGGCTGCTGGAATATGCAAAAGAAGCACCATAGTTGACTGAATCGGGTGGATTTTAATTGTCCAGAGTAAGGGTAATAATGTACATACAGATCGCAAGATAAAATAAAGAAGTTGCAGAAAAAGGTTGTAATCTAGTCCATGATTCTGATGCAAACATATGTAATCTGGTCTGAGCAGTTGTATCACAACCCTGGAGCGGGTATTTCTCCGGGTTGATTTTAAAAACATTGGTATGTATGGCCTATTGCAGCAAAATGTGATACTTCTGTTAATGTTAGATAAAGTCAAATGCACCTGACTGAATATCTGAACTAATCATCTGTCTTTTTTTCTTATATCAACCAAAAAAAATTCTGCAATACAGAATATAGTGCAACCGAAACACCTGAGAAAGGGTCAGATGGGTTCTGATGATCAATTCCAATTTTGACATTTATAATTCGCACTTGAATGTTACCTAACTGATGCAATGACTTTGACTAAATTCACAGATGTACCTACCCCACGTTCAGAAACATAAAGCATGATTTAGTTACCTTCCTGTCTTTGATGAGCTTCCTTTTCAGTTCGGCCTTGGCACGAGACTGTCTCCGCCTCAAGATGCCGTGGTACTGCTTAGCGTTCACGTAAACAGGTTCCTCCGCAATTCCGAGGGGCAAAACCGCTCTAGCAGAAGCCGGTTCATTATAATCAGGATGAACCTACAAGTAACACCATCAAGAAAGTTAACAGATCAGATTGCACATGATCTGCAGTTTTCTAGACATCCACAAACCAGAATTCTTGTTCAATGCATGTAGAAATGTAAATCCGAAAAGAAACACACTATTATCATCTAATTGTCATTCTAAATGATCCATGTATTCCAAAGATGCAATTGGAGACAGAGGATTACAATGGAGTGGCCAAGAAGATGGGCGGGACTGGCAACACTTTCACCGACTTTAGGAAACATCACAGAAGCACCAAGCTGCGGATGCTGTATATCTGCTTCAATTTTTGTGTCTGCACAAACACATAATTTACTTCCCAGCTAAATTACAGCCTGAAATACGGAAGTATTTCCTTTTCTAATATACAAACTTACAACATTTAACATCAAAATAGTTTTTTGGGTTCTAGACCACTCGCGATCAGGATACTAATGTGACGATTTATCAAGGTTCGAGCCGCATGAGATTTTTGAAATTTGAAAATGCTCCTAACATAGTTACATTAGATCTAACTCGAGAACTCTTGTTTAAGCCTATAACATCTAAATAATTTGCAAAACGAGAACTCATGCCTTCCGGAGTAAAAGGACATCATTAACTATCATGCTTAAACAGTGGAAGTCTTTGACGGTTACCATGCAAATTCATGCAAACGAAAATTTCAGACAGAAGCAGTTGTTACCTGAATACGGTGCAGAGACGGTGTTCTTTGTACCGGCTTGTACATTCCACCAGCTTGTATCTACTAAATTTCTCATTTTGGCATATATGGCAGGGCTACTGCCGTTTCAACTGCACGAAACAAAAAAGTAAGGCAGAATGAATCTTAATGCACAAAACTTAAACTTGGTTCATGAAAATCAGAGTATCGAAATGGAATTCAGAAAATATATTCTCAACTGGTGATATCTCTTATGCACAAAATAGGCGGGGTCTCTATCATAAGCACTTGGACGAAGTTTCATTTCCCATATTCACACGATAATTTTTATTGTCTTTACCATAAACATCTTTAGTCCACCTCAAAGCTATAGCTAAATTTCTAGATCACTCTAAGCGTAAATATAAATGCACACACGATATATATGATTCAGTCGAAAATCTATATTTACGAAATCTAAACAATATACATTACATTCATATGTCACAAGTGAGGTTGCTGAACCTCAGGATGGCGAAGAATACAACGGGCGCCAAACACTTTAACGAATTCCACACGACTACAATTGAGTTTGGCCTAGTTGAGATTAATTTTGACGATGAGTTACTATTCCTAATTTTGATATCTTCTTCGCCGGAGAGTTGAAGCAAAATTGTTACACGTGTTAGTAATTTAGTAGGAAAGGTGGTGCTGAAGTTTAACAATGCTAGAGATTTGATTATGAATGAAGACATTGGTAGGAGAGAATCAAATATAGCTTTAAGTTCAACTTTGAGAATAGGAAATAGCTGCACGTCAGAGTCAAAGTCAAAGTCAAATTTGAGCAGAACAATTACCAAACCAAGTAGTGCATCGAAGAAGGACATAAGTTTGGTTAAGTGCTTGCTTGAACTGTGATCACTATGGTCACTTTAGAAACTAGTGCATGGCACCACTAAAGGAGGAGAAGTCAACTAATGCAATCATAGACGAGACTACACATTAGTATGAGTAGTCCACTGGAGTCGTGACTTTTAGATTTAAGAGCATAGTTCAATTCATAATAGTCCGTGACATCTTACTACAAGACCTTTATTAATGACTCCATTAAGAAGGCATTAGTTTTCTTTATGAAAAGTAAGTCTAATGCCTTGGACTTCTTCAGAAAGTGAAGAATCCAAGTTAAAAATAAAACGTCATAAAGTAAAGTCTAGAGATCAGATACTGACCGAGTGTACGAGCTCATGGAGTTCAAAGAGTATGATGGAGGAAATGCCAATCACATGGAAAAGAAAATGAGTGAAATTCTCTCAGTAAAATGACACCGCCGAAAATGGAGAACAACCATCAACCCCTTTGAAAAATGGATTAGTAGATGAGGCTTAGAGTCGTAAGGAGGTTGATCTCTCTTTTCTTATGGTATTTGGCTGTGTTGCTTAAATCTCTTTTGCTCTACCCGCACGCCAATGGTCTTGAGGATTAATGACTCGATGTCTTTCTTTTGAGATACAATGACGACTCCGAATCTGAAAATCCCTTTTTGGCCTCTTGTTGTCGACATACGCATCAATCACCGAACAATGTTTGGTAAAGATATATCGGAGGATACCGTAATTACCAGTGAGGGAGATGTTATCCACAAACCCTAGGTAATATGGGTCACCATGTGCCTAGGAAGTTGGTTTCACCATCCACCCCAACCTTCTTCCACTGGAAGGTGGAAAGGGTCAGCGGTGGAGCCTTAGCTTGGTGATGGGTTAATTTGGGAGAAGTTTGAAGTTCAGGTTAAAAGGAGAGGAAGGGGCGGAAAGGGGGAGGGGAAAGGAGACCTAGTTGTTTGCTTATATAGTATAGTGTATATTTATAAGTATGTACATAATATACATCCCTAAGGTTGCTGATGACAAGATGATAATTTTGATTCCATGACAGGTGTAATCAACTAGTTTGTGCATATGGATAGGAGCCTCTCTGGTAAATTAAGGGCACAATTAATTAGTTAGATTAACCAATTAAAAACCTGACTGATTAGCCAAAGGATATTTGTACCTGGCACAATTCATATGAAGACCAGTTCAAAACAATTTCGCATGCAGTGTTTGTCCATGGGCGACGACAATCTAGCGGAAAAAAACACTATATCCAAATATCAAAGTTTTGACAGTGACAAACCCAAGAAAGAAATTCTCTGTGTGGAATAAACTTTTCTAAATCATTCGGATATTTCAATTTCAAACAACTCTACAACCCTTGTAATGTAAATACAACAACTAAAGATTAAGATAATACAAATTACTTCCCACTACAAAAACATATTTTATGTTAATTGATTCCTAAAATAACTATAAACTAGCAAGTTAAGGCGTTGTGGATCAAACTCAAATAAGTCATAAGTTTTTTCAATTACCATCAAATATCCATAATTTTCAATACAGCGGTACGAATGTGTTGTGAATTTCTGTTAGGACAAGGAGTCGAAATTGACTACACAAACACTTTGCCTGCCCATATTCATCAATTTATTCAATTTCAATTTTTTATAACGAAAAACATATGTTGGTAGGTTAATTAGTGACTAATTTATTGTTGTTTAATTAAGATTTTATGATTTTATTATTAAGTGTATTAAATATTATTGTGATAATTTTATCATCTTTCAAGCATATTATTCGGATAAACTTAAAGAGTTATTGATTCAGTGGATAAATGGGTACGAGGATATAAAAAACGTAAAACACGTGAAGATACTACATCAAATTTTTAACCACGTGAAGGCTCACCTTGCATTGGTTTGTTCTTTTTAACTCGATTTGAGTTACAACTAAGGACTATTGCGATACTGAGTCGGCTTGTGCCTAACTACATGTTGGTTCACAGCAGGTTAGTGTTTTATTACAAAGAGTTTTTCATATCAAGGAAACAACAACCAATATCTTGTTCTTCCTTTGAAGGCAGAACATGAAGTCCCTGAATTTGTGGTTATGAATTAAGATATATACATATATATTATAACCATGGCCACACTTAATGAACTACAATATTACCAGAATCCATTTTGTCTCTCTGAATTTAAACATATTTTCTCAATTCACTAGATACCAGAATTTGACGGAAGACTACACAGCCAGCCATACACACTTCGTATTAAAGTGGTACACGGGCTAACTTTTTTAGCAATATTATCTCCACTACACACAGCATTTTACCCAAAAATGAAGCTGAGAATGAAACAATATTACAAGAAACAAGATCCCGAAATTGGAACCACTTGCTCTTCAGAATTTTAATCATGAAGAAATACGGAAATAAAATTATATTAAAACCCTGTGTACCTAGCTTATACTCTGTGGCGGCAGGGGGAAGCCACAATAGAAGCCAACTTGATGGAGAAAAGAAATCCTCCTTGGTTCTTCAAAAAGTTTGCGGAGGAGGAGAGAACAAGTGTGTGGACTTGCAATGGTATATGTACTTAATAAGGTCCTCTCTAATAAAGATATATATTTACATTTATATTTCAGGTCGTGAATGAAAAAATAAATATATATTAAAGTTTGGAGGAGGGTACAATTTATGTTGTTTTCCACTTTCCTATACAAGATATGAATGCGAGACCACGATACCCAGCCACCTCATGGTCTTTTATTCTGTTCATGATGTCGCATATGCATTGCATCTCCTATAGAAAATTACTGGTTCATCCTCCACGATATACAACAGAACTTTTCTCATATCTTTCTAATTACTTATCTGAAAATATTGGGTTATCGTTAGACAAGCTTATCATGATTGGGGAAGAAACTTGTATTTAATAGGTGATTAGTCTACATCCAAAATTAAGTATGTATTTTTTAAGTTGACAAAACTTTCACAATTGTATATAACACTATTTCGTTCATAAAGACTCAAATTAAAAAAAATTGTCAAATTAATATTTTTACCAATATTTGAGAAAATGTGTTGATTGTGAATTACTTAACATGAAAAACAAAAAAGGTATATGGAATAATATATTGACGAATTAATAGACGTATATGTTTCAAACCATAATAAGTGTAATAAAATTTCATTTTTGCAAAATTAGTTTATCATGAAACGTGTTATACACTTTGATTATATCAAACAACTGTATTTTGGCCAACAAAAAATTAGGTATTTTAGTGCATCTGTAAAATATATTTCTCTTAAAACATAATAGAAAAACCATGAATACAGTTGGGCAAAATCGTCCGACCAAGTTCGAAGCCGATGACGCAACAAACTTGGCCTCAATCGTCCATATGTAATCTTTTTTTAAAAATAAATCGTCCATATTTAAGATATAACAAAAAGGTAGATCCTAACGCAGTCCACTCGACGACAACTAATACGTGTCCCTCGTGGACCCCACAAAATTGAACTTAATCCAGGGGCCCTCACACCCTCGACGGGATCTGGAGCCGCGTGGCTCTGTGGGACCCATTCGAACGGTTGTGGGCTTAGTCGGGCCGGGAAAGGTAACGTGCGGGGGACGACGTTCCGCCGTTACGCTGACGTGGTATTAGGTGACAAATGTGAGGAGAGAGAAAATGGGAGAGGCGAAAAAGGAAAAGCACAAGCGTGGATCTAATTGACCAAGACAGTTAACTTCCACCTGTCCCCCCCGGCAGACACGGAGTAGATTATACTCCAACAAGAAAAAGCCCACTCTCAAAAGGCCACGTTTTCCTGGAAAGAACCTTTTGGTAGGCAATGGATTTACCGTCAAAAAGTGAGATCCAATTTTTTTTTTTTATAAATACAGTTTAGTACTTGTTGAAAAAGGTATAGGCATACCTTCCTTTGAAGACTTATATTCTTAGCAAATTTTTAGGAAGTAGATTGGTTCTTATACATTCAATTTTTATAGGTAACATGTTAAACGACCCAATCTTATCCGTATTTGAATTATATTCGTGTCCTTAGGGTATGCACCGCCTAAAGATTTGCAGGATATTTAAATTAAATATAAGATATTTTTATAATAAATAAACATAATTTTTTAATATATATAAATCAAATAACACATTTTATACTTTACACGAGGTTATGTTTTGTGCCTTCGGAACAGGAGTGGATTTAGTGGGGACTCTTTATTAGTCCCTATATGGGGACTAAAGGGATAGATTTATTAAATAAGGGTGGTTTGGTAAAATTACTCTTAATTCTTTCTCTCTCTAATCTCTATAACTATTCCACTAATTCTCTCTCCTTAATTCTCTTTCCTATTAATTATCTACTATCTAATTTGAATTTATTAATTCTCTCTCACTAATTAATTAGTTTTACTTATAACCAAATCCCTAATTATAACCATGTAATCTCTCTTTTAAAAATAAAATACGGCCACCTTCTGAATTGCTGATTTTGTTGGTTTATTGATTTACTTGTTTGTTGGTTTTACTGGTTTTCTGAATTACTAGTTTATTGATTTACTGGTTTATTGATTTACTGGTTTGTTGGTTTTACTGTTTATGAATGTTGTTAGCTTTTTGTAATTTTGGAGACAAACTGGAAAAATTCTTATTTTAAATTCTTGTTTATTAGTTTACTAGTTTACTGTTTTACTGGTTTACTAGTTTACTGTTTTAATGGTTTACTAGTTTACTATTTTGTAATTTCAGAGCCAAACTGGAAGAATTCTTATTTTAAATTTATTGGTTTACTGATCTATTTATTTACTGGTTTACTGGTTTTCTGAACTATTGATTTACTGGTTTACTGGTTTTCTGATTTAATGATTTACTGGTTTTCTGGATTTTGGTTTACTGGTTTACTTATTGGTTTATTGGTTTATATTGGTTTACTGGTTTATATTGGTTTATTGATTTACTTATCTTTTTTATTGGTTTAGTGGTTTATTGATTTACTAGTTTTCTGGTTTTCTGAATTACTGATTTACTGGTTTACGGTTTATTAATTTATAGGTTTACTGGTTTATTGATTTACTGGTTTACTGGTCTATTGATTTACTGATTTTCTGAACTATTGATTTACTGGTTTACGGGTTTTCTGATTTACTGGTTTAATGGTTTACTGGTTCATTGGATTTTGGTGGCGGGAGAAGAAAATTAAAAAAAAAATTGTGGGTAAATTATTTTTTATGGGTTGGACGAAAAGAAGTCTGAAGGGTGGCCATAATTTTTAATGTTTAGTTATCAATTCTTTGTAACAAATTAATTGTTTAAATTTTAAATTCCTCAAAAGTAGCAATTATTTATAATAATGGGATTGATAATGGGGCTACAATTAAGAGAGACATTAACTACCTACCTTTTTCTGTTTTGGTAAAAGACTATATTATCTTTGAGTATTTTAAACTGTCAAATCTCAAAAAATTAAAACTAAATTCAATCCAACGATAAGACGTTAGTCCCCATATGGGGACACTCCCTATGAAGTCCCCATAAAATCCAATTTCCTTCGGAACTGTTAATTTTTCGAAGGCTTGCTCCAGCATGAATCAATGGTCCAATTTAAACAAGTGGACTAAAAGTTCAGCCCATCTTATATTGATCCTTTTAGAGCCATAGTCTGCTGCATTCAGCGTATTATTACTTAGTGAAAAGAGTGACCATGAATTGACTCCAATTTGAAATTCTATTAGATTGTTCAAACATTTGATTATGATACAAATTTATTTATAAGAATCCGAATAATGCATATATGAATTTTCTCGTAGACAAATCAAATATAAATCTTAGTTTTTATTATTCAAATTCGACAAATAATAACTCGAATTTATCTGAATTTAAACCTTGGTGAATCACTCAACAACCATTTATGTATTTTATGCATGTGAACTGCAAAATTGACAAGATCACATGATATTAAACTTAACTTATCCCTGAATATTATTGTGTATTTGAAGTATGGACGATTTATAAACATTCCACTAAATTATCGATAATAGAAATATTCGATTACTCAGGACTAAGATATTTATAATATATTTATTTCAAAAAACCCAGATAAATTTCTCCTTATTATAAGTGGAAATACCTTTCTTTCAATTTGACTTTCAGATACATCCCTTAGGGTTCTATGCGATGGTCGTGCAGCATTGGTGCCTTTTAAGATTTCTTGCTTTTTTTTCTGGTTCGTTCTTCGTTGGAAGGTGAAAACCAGTGACAATATAGTCCGGCTCCATCTGATCAGTCATTCAGATGCCTCTTGTGCTCTTAACAGGGAGGTTAGTAGAAAATATATATTAAAAACACTCATAAAAGTAAACCAGCTACCAAAACTCCAATGAACATGCCAATTCAAAGCCTCATACTAATATTTGCAAAGAGACCCTATACATGATATAACACGAAACACTCAAATCTGAAGTTGAACATCGACTATGTTAGAATTTCTATATCTAACCTATATTTTTTTTCGGTGTGTTATTCTCTTCAACATGTCTCCTCAAACAAAGTTCACCAGGTTGAAATTTGTACCATTTTTGCTATCTCTCGTACTTTTAAATAAGGTCATTTGTGCACAACGGACTATAAATATTATAATGAACTCATGATTAACCCACTTTGAAAATATGTTAGAATTTTTGTTTTCAAGCCAATCGTTCTTTCTGATCTTGCACTCTTTCCAACAATAACTATAACTATCCACCTTTCAAAAAACAAAACTATTTTTCAAAGAACTACTTAACTAGTTTACAATAAGATATCCCTAAACGCGTAAAAGAAGAAGATATCCATCTCCGGAGAAGAGAAAAACACTGTCGGGGATTTCTTCGATGACCCTCTTCTGACCACCCTTTTCTTCACTGGAGCCGGTGGACATGTTAGAATCTCCGGGATCATATATCTTTGAGCTCTTGGAGGAGAGCAACATCCTTCCTTCGTTTTTTCTCCATCCTTCTCGCTGCTGTTATTACATGATACTCTAGTTGGAGGTGCCATTTTACGTAGATGGGTTTAGATATACTTTTAAGTGTTGGTTTCAGAAGAATTGTGATTGTTTCGTGGGCGTGATATTTATTTATGAAGCACTGAAAAAATTATTGTGTAACCACTATTTTGGAAGGCTGAAAAAATTATGCTACCACTGAGTAAGTCCAAAATATCATTACAACAGCAAATAACTACTACCACTATGGCGGGGGAACTTATCCATTACTCTACGAAATCATGATAGGGTTCTTGAATGGTAATAAGTCAGTTAGCAATGTGCCGTATTTTTTTTCATTAATGACGACCAAGTTTTTGCTTTTGGTCGGTAATGACGACTAACATACGAAAAGAAAGAGAACAAGAAATAAACAATACGGTTTGGACCCAAAGGGACGTGACATATTTAAATATAGGTTAACAAATCATCCAGTAATACTGGGAAGATTGAATATAATTGAATGAATGAGCTCCCTGGAATGCACCTTCTTGAAATTTTTAGAAGGAAAATCCGTTTTACTTAGCCGAATATTTATCGGCGTATTATTTTAGGTAGCAAATGACATTCTTTAATAATAAAACTTTAGTAATCTTTGTAATTCTCCGACATAAACTAGACTATTATTTTTTTGGAAAGGTAAGCTGATAAAATATCAGCAAATATAAAGATAGCCCGTTATTAAGGCAATACAAAATGTTCCACCATAATTTATGCCCCGACGCTTTTGAATCTAGTGTACTTTTAAAAAAAATAATTGCCAAAATAATTACTACCTAAATTTACTATTTGTTACACCGATTACTTTTGAACATATTTTGTTAAAACTTTTTGACTCATTGAATTTAGCGCGATGTACTATACGTCAGTGAATGGAAGATGCAAATTTCTTATAGACCAAACTTAAAATATCAACTTTTGACTCATTCAATTATGTCAAGAAAAATATGGGAAATAAAATTTCGAATCGCTGTCCCCGCGGGCAACGCATTAGAGTAAGGTGCTAGGGTTTCCAACTATTCGGTAGATTTCTTAGTCATCGGATGCGATCCAACATGCACATCATGGAAGACAAGTGCACATAACAGAAAAATGATTAAACGTTGTTTTTTTAATTTCCAAATGATATTAAAATATGATATGAGTGATGTTACCAATAACTTTTTTCCAAATATGTGGATAACGTTCTAAATGATCATTTTTTCTCATCGTAGGAGGAACTCAATCCATTTTATCAAACATAATGAGCTCAATCTCATTTCGAGGGCACAAAATCAAGTAGGGATTTTAGCTATACAAATAAAATAGACGAAGACTATTTCCAAAGGATTACCTGCATGCCTACCTTTCGGCACTCGATACCCTTTCCTTCGAGGATTTTCCCACCTAATTTTTAATATATAAATTGTATTATTTCTCAAAAGAATTTGTGAAACATGGTTAAATAGTAAAAGAAACATAGGTTTACAGGAATAAATCTGACATATACAAAATTTAAATTCTGACATGTTACTTTTGCGAGAATTAGGTCAAAAATATAATATCTAAACAACCAAGATTTGTGTATTGAAGAGTTTGGCAGGTCCATTGATTTTTACTTTTACGCAAATTGAGACTTTGCGGAGAGAGAGAAAGGAAGTGGCGACTGAGTGAGACCCTTTGGTTGGCATTGCATTTTTTGAACGAGTAGAATTTATTTGACATCTTGTATTGATGATAGGGTGTATTTTCATATTTTTTTTAAAAAATCTATTATTTATGTTTTTCGACTTCGTCCAAACAGGAGAGAAATTGATACCTTTTCCCACCAGCCTACCTTCTCTTTGTCACCATTCCATGTTGCAAACTATCTAATCTCTGAACGCCATAAACAACGTAAACTTTGGTACCCGTTGGCTAACTGACGATGCTCGTCCCTCCATGAAAATTTTAAAAGAAATCTGTTGAAATTTAAAGAGAAAATGTGCTCTTTATTTCAGCTTCCATTTTCCAAATACGAAGGTGGGCCTGAAGAGGTCCATCTTCTTTCTTTACTAAATCGCCCATGTATTCTGCTACCGAGCTGTGTTGGGCCAAAGCCCAAAAGTGTAGTGCGTATCGTGTTACAGAGTTTCTATCCTAATTTATAAGTTGCTGAAGTGGAAAATCGTTAACCAAGAAATTTGAACATCATATTCAAAAGAAAGAAAGAAACGAAGCATAATTGTTTTTAGTAAATGGCCAATGCGTAAGGTTCCTAAACATTGCATTTCTACAATTATGCATCTTCGCTAACTATAAAAAATTGACGACGTTAGACTGAAAATTTTAACACACCCAGAGTTTATCTACAATGTAAATTAAAGTCTCACAAATCTTAAAAATGGTATTTGAAAAAGTCGCCTTTGAAAATACGGAACTAGATAGACCTCTTTCAAGTCAGACAAGAGTAGCAACCTTGAGAAAGTACACGGTCCCTTCGTTTCGCACACTTGGTCCAACTTCGTGGGCGGCGGCTAATGTGGACCGTCGTCTCATCATCTAGTAATATTTTCGTTGCAAGTAGCTACCCGTTCACTTGGAGCTAAACCTCAACAAGAGTACAAGACTATTCGCTCGCTCTCCAGTAGTTGTTCTATAGCTATATTTTAGTTGCAAGTAGTTCTATAGTTATGGAGACAAGTTTCTTCTCGTTTTGAAGCAAACATATTGGTCATGGACTGGGATAACCTCTGCCAAATCTTGCTGAAGACGATCAATTTGGCTAATCAGACAATAGAGTACGCAGAGGAGTCCCGGTGCCGGGGTGTTCTTTACGATGAGGCAAAAATCCAAATGGCCAAGGCACTCACAGACCAGTTGCTAGCTATAACCAGATGCAAGGAATACGCTTCCCATACTCGGGTAGTGGCGTGGGAGACCAAGTTCGATCTGTTTCTCCCGAGGCCTAGGAACGAAGATCGCCCGTACCTCCTCGAAGATGCCTTAGAAGATGTAACCAGATACCTGAGGATCATGACATTGCTGTACCCTGCCACCGGCGAAAATGGCAGAGACGTGCTCCTTGGCGCTTCTAACTTGGAGACCGAGCTCGATCTTGACAACCAGATGATCGGTCTCTTGCTCACGAGGCCTCCTCGGAATGAAGAAGATCACCTGGGGAACATGACTTTGCTGTCCTCTCCCACCGGTGCTATTCTTAACTTGGACGCGGAGATTTCTTATTGCATAGAGGAGTGGATTGAGAAGTGCGACAAGGGTTCACCGCACGAATGGAAGAGTGAAGTTACTCTTCTGCGCTGTAGCAAGTTCAAGGAAGGAGAGAGTTGCGTGATCACGGAGAAAGTTCGGGCTATGAGACTGTTTGACTTGTTGAAAGCGAGTTGGGACAATGACCCAACAACTGCAGTGATTGTGTTAAGGATGATGGTCGACTCGAGGGTTTTCGATTGCTTGATTGTCACTGCTCTCGTTCAACTGCTTGTGAGGATCCTCAGAGAAGGTCCTATGGTGGTTCGAGCCGAAGTGGCATCCACAATTGCAAAATTTGTGGCCCTTGACCCCAAGTGCCAGAGCAGTTTTTCCCAGCACCAGTTGATACGTCTGCTGGTCGAGCACATCACGTTCAAAGAGGATGGAGAAATTTTGGAGGACGCTATCTATATAAACAAAGCCTCTTCGGTACTTTCCACTGTGATGGCGACTTACCACTTGAATAGAAGGAAGGCTGCCGCCGACAAGGACATGGAGCAAGACAAGACTTTGCTTCGGCAAGGACACGGTTCTTTGGATCAAGGTACAATCTCTTCTCATGTTAAATCTAGGATGAAAGCTATGGCAGCTAAGGCACTTGGGAGTCTGGCCAAGGGTAACACCTCGGTGTGTCGCACGCTTTGTGAGATGAGAGCACTCATTTGCTTTGCAAGAATGTTGGAAAAAGGAACAGAAGAAATGAAGTACAATTCAGCCACGGCCTTGATGGAGATCTCGGTCATGGCTGAGCAAGATAGTGACTTGCGAAGATCATTTTTCAGGCCCGGTTCGCTGGCTTACAAAGCTGTTGTTGGCCAGCTGGTGAAAACCATTGAGAGTTTCTTTATTAGTTCAAGAATTCTGCTCCCTAGCATCACAGCAATTGGGAATTTGGCTCGGACGTTTCGCGATACGCAAGCGATCATCCCAATGGTTAAACTTCTTCGAACAAGAAAATCAGAAGAGTGGTGTAAGGAGGTTCTATCTGCTCTCGTCAAGTTCACTTGTAGAGATAACTTCATGCACGCGGACAACTCAAAAGCCATCGTAAGAGCTGGAGGGTTAAAGGATCTTGTGGCTAAAGCACATGCTGAGGAAATAGAACTTTCAAAACCAGCATTAGTTCTTTTGTGCTGCATTGTACTAGATGTTCTTGATAGGGAATGCCATGATGCAATACCTACCATAATTGTTGTATCTCGGAAGGGTTATGTTGCCAAGGATCAAGCATTGCAGGCACTGGTACAAGACGTTAAACGACGATTCGGATAGTTGATGATGGTAATTGATTCTATTTGCTTAAGACTATAACTCACTTGTTTGTAAGTTGTAATCAGATCCGATCACTTTTGTTTCACTTCTCTGGTTTTCTATATTCTACTTGCTATTTATTTTAACTGGGAAGAGGTATGCAGGGTGGTTCCTTGTTTTATGGAACTGAATGATGTTCCTGTAGATTTGTTACAGAGATTCCTTGAAATATAAGAAACGCAATCCATTTTCTGAATTTTATTACTAGGAAAGAATTAAGATTCTGCTTTTACCACGCATAATCATATGGTTACTCTGTTGTTTAAGCATAGGTGGCCCTGCTTCCACCTCAGGTGTCATATACTCGGTTGGTCAACTCCGGGAGCCAGTTGATACTATCCGAAGCTTTTGCCGCAAGACAGAATCCGCATAGATCTCTGCATTCTGCAAATTAACCCATCATTCATTAACCTCTAATAGCCATCATCCACGGCTGATACACAAGAAAGTTGGATGCATATAGTCACAAGATGCATCGAGCTGGCGAACGCAGTCATGGAATCAGGAAGAGAGTTTCTCTATTGGACTCCAAATGAATCCAGAATATCAAGACTTGGAGCACTTGTTGATTGCCTCAGCTCGGTGTCCAAGTCAGTCTTTGAACATGACAACGGCAGATACCTGACCAACACTCTATTCACTTTCTTGCTCCAAAGGCCTCCCAGACAACCGAGACTGTTTCCGTTATCCGATGATTTCCCCGAGTATTTGGCTTGGCGTGAAATAACAATATTCAAGTTTCATGTTAGCAGGTTGCTTGGTTTGCTTTGTTGCTGCACAATACAAGTATGTCTCTCCCACATCTCCCTCGCCCAGAATTCTTTGCGGAGAGATTAAACAATGTGGCTACTTTACTACACTATCTTGGCATTACAAAACTGTTGTTGATCAATTAATGAGAATCATTAGAGGTCTGAACTGCATAGTTCATCTAGCAGCCGACGAAAAGAAAGGAGTTGAAAAGTCCTACTGTGCTATGTTGCGATAGATGCACTTGGTGATGAGTCTGATGAGCACAAGACAGTGCTCTCTGCCATAAATTTAGCTTCTCAGAAAGCCAACTTCTCCAAGGACAAGGCCGTGAAAGCACTGTTACAGCTCCTTTGCCTTTCTCTGATGTGGATTGATTGCAATATGTAAAATATTAAAGACTACATATATATATATACACACATACATATGCTTGTTTGTAATCTTATTGTTGAAGATCATGACCATGTATGATTGATCATGCTCTTGGCCAATAGTCTGTACCTATCCAACTTATGTATAGATGGTTAGCTATGATAGTTATGTCTTAGGTTTTCTGTCTTAAATGATAGCCGTAAATACTAAATAGCAGCTATATTACATGATCATCATCATCAACAGTTGTTCAATAAGATGTATGTTTTGACACTTGCAGTATTCGAGAAAAGGAATACTGCTAACGATGTGTATCAGTAAGTTAATCATTCTTCAACTTCTGATTATGCTTGTTAAAATTGAGCTGTTCTTCGTCCTGCAACTTTCTTTTGGTCACTTGGTATGGTAACTTGCAAGTAAGGCCTCCACATAGTGGTCTCATGGCGATTAGCTTCTTGCAATAATCGAGTTAGTGGGGAACACATATGGATTTTAAATCTGCGTATTGATTCTGCTCTATTGTAAACTCATCTTCTACATTTATAAATGAGGCTTTTGTAGTTTCTTTGTGTAACGTTGTCGAAATTTGATGGTTTGCTGATAGTGCCATTGCAGAGAAATGTGTGCTGATTTGATGGATTTTGCTATATTGCAGTTGCTTTCTCTGCCTTAATATGTTGACAGATTGATTAGTATTAAGGTGCTAAGCCAGAGGAAGGCAAGGATAATGCCAAATCAACATGCCTCTTATGCCCTGGGCCACACTTACACCTTTCCTCTGATCAGGGAAATAAAAGAAAATATGGAGGACAAAATAACATATAACACCGATTAAATACGGAAAAATAAGAATCACGTAGATACACCAAGGACTCAAGGACAATTTGTTCCTAATAATAGTGATAGTACGGTACAAGGAGACTACTTGCACCTACTCCTTATTCCTGCAAATAAATGAAAACAAAATACAATTTGAACAGACTGCAATTCGAAAGGTATTTTACAATCGAAAAACCAATAAGTTGATGACTTTTACAACAGAGCTATGAATGTCTTGGCAGTCGTCATGGACTACTCATCAGCAGATTTGATTTTGACACCATTGAGAAAAACATGTGGAAGATGAGCTATCTTGGGCCAATCTTCTCCGGTGCCCGGCTCGTATCTTTCGCACAGGTCAGGGGAGAATCTGATCCGGAGTTCTTGTAGAGACGGGAGGCGATGCAACTCATCAGGAAGAGCGAGCAGCCTGGGACACCTTTGGATCTCGAGCTTTACAAGTGCTGTGAGCTCTTTCGTCCATTCAGGGAAAGACTTGAAGTTGGGGCAATCATCTATATACAGATACTTCAGGGTGCTAGCCGAGCCTCGAAGCCAGGGAGGCAAGGTGTCGAGGAGAGGCAATTCACCAAGTACCAATGAGCTAAGTCTCAGCTTGGAATCCTCCTCATCGGCCATTTCCATCAAGTCAAGTTTCAAGCAGTCCCCGATCACCAAGGTCTCTAGTGCAGCAAGGTTCCTGATAGCAGGTGGGAAACTTGCCAAGTTTCCGCAGGATGAAATGATCAGTGTGCGTAGTGATGCAAGAGCATGCATGTCTACGAACAAGCTCTCCAAGTTGCTGCACTCAAAAAGGGAGAGGAAGCGAAGAGAGCTGAGGGCTTCAATCCCGCCCTCTGGAAATGAGGTTAGTTTTGTGGTAAGCTCCAAAAATCTGAGTCTGATCAAGTTCTTAATATCTCTAGGAATCTCTTCGAGCTTCTCACATTCTTCGAGCTTCAAAGTTTCAAGATTCATAAGCTTGCAGATCGAGTCGGGAAGCCTTGTCATATTTCTGTTCCGGTAAATGTCAAGGTACCTCAAATGGCTCAAGTCACCTATTGAATCAGGCAATTCGCTGAAAGTCGAATCACTTAGATTTAATAGGTGCAAGTGCTTAAACCTTGCTATGCAAGTGTCGACAAATATTTTGTTGGAGACACCAGTTCCCCGGCCCGGAAACATGATGGTCCTGACACCTTCTAGCTTGCGCAATAAGAATGCAATATCTTGGCCTTTCGAATCACCCCCTGAAAATGACAGATGACGAGCTTTTTCTTTGACATTCTCAGAGTTGAAGTTCAACGTCAAACACTCCCTTGCTGTAACAGATAATGCTAGATCGTGCACGAGATCGTGCATCTTAAAGGTATAAAAGAACCCATGATCCTCAACCTCTTGAAAAAATGATCTGGACCACAACTCCTTCATAAATCGCATCCCATTATCTTCCAACTCTTGGCTGGCTGCTACTGTTTCAAGGAGTCCATGAGCCATCCAAAACTGAATCAACTCAAAACTATGGAACACGTAATCTTTCGGGAACAGCGCACAATAAGCAAAACACTGCTTCAGGTAAGACGGCATCTGGTCATAGCTCAATTTCAACACAGGCATAATATCATCATCTTTCTGCTGAAGTTTCCAAATCTCATTGTCCCTGATATACAACCACTCCCTCTTCTCGGTGGATCCGTAAAGTAGGCATCCCAATGTCCTCACAGCCAGAGGAATCCCACCACATTTCCTGACTATTTCATTCGCGATCTCCACAAGGGCTGGATACAGGATTTCCTGACCTACATTGAATGCCGATTTCAGGAACAACAACAAGCAGTCCTTGTGCTTAAGGCCTGGTAAGTCGTAAGACGGAACCGTTCCCATGATCGAACCGACTTTGGTGCTCCTAGTAGTCACAAGAATACTACTTCCCACGTCACACACCATCAGTAAATCCTTGAGTTCATTCCACTTGACACGATCTTCATTCCACACGTCATCCAACACGAGTAGAAACCTCCTACCCCCTAGACTCTGCCTCAAGCGCGCCTGCAACTGATCAATGGTAACATCTCCTAACTGAATTCCAGTAGCTGCACTAATTATGTCCTTGATCAATCGATCGATCTCGAACTCTTCGGATATGCAAACCCACATCTTCAACTCGAAGTGGCTCTCAACTCTGCTGTCATTGTACACCATCTTAGCCAAAGTGGTCTTCCCAAGCCCTCCGATCCCAACAATCGGCACAATGCCAAGATGATCGTTATCCCCCTCCCCTTCCTCAAACAACAGCCTAATTATCGCATCCCTGTCATCATCTCTGCCTAAAACATCAGAAGCCTGCACGTAGGAATGAGTCTCCCTTCTCCTATGCACAACTCTCTCGTCCACCAGCCTCTCACTCAAGTGGAACTTGTTCTTCAGCGCTGCTATCTCGTCGAGCCGGTCCTTTATGCGTCCGATCCGCTTGGCGACCTTTGACCTGAAGGTCAGATGATTAAGAGACTTGGAGAAGATGCGGCGGTACTGTAAGAAGTCCAAACATTGGAAAAGATAGATCGTCAGGGCCAATTTATCAATTTATACAATTTTGACTGAGCACAAAGCTTTTGAAATATATCGGAGGAGAGCAAGTCATCAGGCTTTCCAATTTACCATAACTTTCTACTTGAATACAAAATTCGTACATGATATCATAACATTCTACGCCAACTCAAATCTTATTTAACCTTGGATTTCTGTTGAATCAGAAGGTACACTTATTTATATGGATAGTAACAATAAAATAACTAGAGCGGGTATCAACTAGTAGTACCTTTGGAACAGCCTGTCTTTGCAGGACCTCGCAACGGAAATCGGCGAGGAGATCCTCGGCGTCGTAGCAGGTGTCTTTGAGCTTGGAGAGCCACACAGTGAGTTCCTGGTTCTTGGCTTGCTGGTCCTCGGCGTCCAAGAGGACAGCTTGGACAGTGGTCAACGTGTCCTTTAGCTTCTTGAGGTCGTCGTAGACGTTCCAGGCCTTGCTGATCTCGTCTAGCGCCGATGATGCTAGCTTCCCCAGCAGCTTCTCGGCTATGTTAAACAGGAAAGTTTCCGCCATTTTCGGTTGGATGAGAATTGGCCTATTCTGGGATATTAATGGAGGATTGAAAGGTCAAAGTCGTCTCCCTGCAACAATTTACAATTGGCCCAATCAATAATTACTTGTTTACATCCCAGAAATATTCAATTTAAGTTTTACAAAAGTAAGAAATATTATCCTAGTACTTATTATATAGATTCTGAATACAAAAATTCATGTACAAATTTCCTGGACTGTAGCTACTCTGTGACGGGTTCCTCTATTATTAATGTTGCTTTTTTTTTTTAACAAGTTGCTATCTGTTTCAGACAATTTGGTGGGGTCCCGTTGCGACTTGCGACGTCCACGACGGGGTTTGGCAAGTTGCTTTTCTTTTGATAGAATTGTTCACGAAGATGCCTGGAGCCTTCAATATGAATGATAAAATTGCTAGACGCGTCGCCAGGATTCTTCCTGGCTTCTGCCCAAGTCAATTTCGGTGAAGTCGCCAAATTATAAGCTTTTAAAAGTTTGTTTAAAAAATTACGATATTAATAATCAAAACTCTGTCTAACCATCTAATTATGTCACACCAATTTTCACCCAGATACACAGTAAAATTTTGATAATATTTGTTAAGGATAGCGGAAGTATTTTCGATACATCCTCAATCCTCAATCCACAATAGAATAATAGAATACATAAAAAATACGTGATTTACGTGATTCAGTCAACTAATCTATATTTACTAGGCTTGAGATTAGCTTTGGCGTGTGGACAACAAGCCCAAAAAACTCTTAAAACACTTCCTTCCTACTTTAAGAGGCTAGCCCTTATCCGAATAGGAATAGAGTTCTCACCTAATTATAAGTTTATTAACTTTTATTACATTAGAAATATCAGGAAATATCACCCCTGGTATCTCTAGCCTTTAGAACCAAGAGTTGTTTGAGAGGAGTTTGAGAGATCGACATTTAGCATATGCCTAGATGAGAGCAAATGGAGTGAGAGACACATTTTTTAAGCATGTCCTAAAAATTTTATATCACTATCTTATTTGTAATGTACCACTTTGTTCTGCTAATTCTTTACCATTTCTTAAAGCGATAGTATTAACATGACCTCGAAGATTTTCTTTAGTAGAACTAGGGAGTGAACCTGAAGCTCTTTGGGCATTTGCCTTTACAATTTCCCCAAGTTGTATTTCCATATTGCGCATGGAAGTTAATTGCCCCCTAAGGAATTGTTCCAAATTGTTTTGTCTTGCTTCTTGGCTTGCCAAGGCCTACAATATTTGGCTTTGGTTAGTGGATGATTCTCCAGTTTGTTAGATGAATTTCTCTACCTTGTCAAATCTTTCCTCTAGGGCTCCCATTTTTTCTCCCAAAAACCCATGTGGTTGAAAACCAGGTGGTGGTCCTTGTTGTGGGGCACGAAATGGTAGTCCTTTCTCAGGGACAATTGCCATACTGTCATCATTGCTTCTGTCTTTCCATGAGAAGTTAGGATGATTCCTCCATCCAGGATTGTATGTTGAAGAATATGGATTGTTTCGTATTCGGTTTTCTCCTTGTCCTTGACCACTAACAAAATTGACTAGCTCAATTTGTTGGTTTATCATAGCACATTGACTCATCTCATGGCCAATGTTACCACATGCATCACAATTTTGTTGAATAGCGATAGCATCAACTTTGTTTAAGGTCAAATCACGTAACTGTTTTGTCATTAAGTCTAATTGAACTTGAAATGATGATGAAGCATCAAATTCAATCATTCCTCTCTTATCACTTCGCTCAGTTAGTTCTCTCAGCTCTCTGATAGGTTGTTTCTTTCTCTCATTTGCGATTATCCTGTTTGTTGCTGCCAATTCTTCCAGAATATGGTAGGCTTAATCTCTTTCCTTTCTCAGAAAATTCCCATTGGAGGCAGCATCAACAGTCCCCATTATTGTAGATAAAAGGCTAAAATAAAAAGTTTTGAGCAAAGACTCCTTCGATAAACCATGGTGAGGGCAACTCCTTTGTAATTCCTTAAATCTCTCCCAAGTTTCACTCAAAGAGTCACATTCAAATTATTCAAAATTTGTGATCTCCTTGATGAGCTTGCTTGTCTTTGAGTATGGGAAATATTTATCCAGAAAAGCATTTTGCAGTTCTGCCTAAGTGGTTATTGGAGTATCTTTAAGTTGCTTATACCACAGTTTAGCCTTGTCCCTAAGCATATATGGAAACATTCTTATCTTAACAACATCATCAGATACTCCCTAATACTTGAAGTTATCAGCTAATTCCATGAAGTTTCCTAGATGGTCATTTGCGTTCTCATTAGGTAGTCCATAAAACTGACTCGATACTTGAAGCATATGAATCATTGCCGGCTTGATTTCAAAGTGATTAGCTTCAATAGCTGGCTGCTGAATTCCAGTTTTTGCTCCTTCATATGTTGGTCTTCCATGGTCTATTAAAGACTTTCGAGGTGCTTGAGCTTCAGCTCTTTGTCCTTCTTGTCTTTGATCCATCATTTCTTTCTTTCTTTTCTCCTTGCGCAATAACCTTTCTAATCGAGTAATGTCTTCTTCAAATTCTAACGAAAAGTTTTTTGTGGACCTAGTTAAGGGCATGCACGTAACTTTCCTCGCAAGTAACTTGTGTTGCAAGTAATGCTAAAAATTAGCTCTAATTTTTTTTGTTTTTTTACTTAAATTATATTATATTATATAAAAATAAGAATTTTCCTAATCCAAATTCGTTCACCTAATTGAGCATTATCTACTCAGTTCTCCAATAACGGCGCCAATTTGTTGTTTAGCTACTTTGTTTCACGTTAAAAATATATAAATGTGATTAAGATAGTCCTTCGTGCTCGATTCGAAGCTTGTTGAAGATTCGTGTGATTTTTATGCCCTCGAGCCAACTATGGTGTGCACCAATAGTGCCTATGACGCAAGCCAACTGTGTCTAAAAGAGCTTACCTTACGAGCTTGTCACGTGGCCCAAGTCAGGGCACCTATGGCACGCACCAAAACTTATTACGCGCGCTAATGTTCTTCATGCAAGAACAATGGCGTGGCCCATGCCTATGGCGTGCACCAACTTTCAATAGCCTAAGCACAGAGTAAGTCTAGTTTTGTCGATCCTTACGGAATTGAGTTCTAATGCTTCGTACTTAGTTTCCAAACTTGTTTACAAGTATATTATAAGGATTGGTTAATTGATAACTTGAACAAACTTCTAAATTAACGATCTAAAGATTTTAGCAAGTTTAAAGTCTATGAACTTTAAAATACAAAACTAACAATCTGATTTAGCAAATTTAACTAAGAGTGAGTTTAGTACCATTAAAACTCATGTCATCAACTAACTTTGGGGTTTATTATGTTCGTATTATGATTCAAGTGTTTCATGAGCAACAAATCTACACTTTTGCACTAGATTTGTCTAAAGTGCTCTTAGCAAAACTTGAACCAACTAGATGTTCTTTCGATCCCACTAGTTGATTCAAATCAAGCTAAGAAACAACTATAATTATCACTCAGTGGACAACCTAATTACTCAAGTAGATTTCTTATTAATTAAGCACTTAGTCATCTAGTTAATTTTTACACTAATTCTATCATCTTTCTGACTCAAGTTTTAGCTAAGTTCATAGTTATGGTTATTCACATAGATTTTATCACAACTAACTAGTCTAAACCAATGTCAAAGGCAAAAACTAATAATGATCATAATCTTAGTGAATCCATAATTAAGCTTTAAGTCCATTAACTAGAACATAAATCTATGCATGTTTAACCCCTCAAATTAGTTGATTACATGTTAGTTTCTAGGTTCTAAACTCACAGAATATACTACTCACACATGCTTATACAAAAACACAATATAAACATCAAAAGACTTAACATAAATAACCAAAAGTGAAGAGAAGAAGGCTTATCAAAGATGGTGAAGCGTTCTTCCTTCACCAACAATCCAAGGTAGAGAGTTGAGTACAAATTTGTGGCTTCCTCTCTCTAGAATGCTCTGAACTCACTCTCTCACTCAAAATGTCATAATTACTCATAATGAGCTACACTCCAAAGTTAATAGTCAAATAATCATAAACTAAAGGTCCTGGTAGAGATAGAGGCTGACAAGCCACGACCTACCCAGGTCAGCATGCTTCTAGAGGACGGGGAGATTGAGGTGGAGGTACAATAAAAGGACTCCCTCCCAGTCTGCTCATACTGCAAGGCGCGGGGTCATACCCACAACTCCTGGACGCGAAGACTTTCTGCCAGAGGTAAGAAGCAGGTCACGAACACGGCACCTCTGGAGGTACTGAAGGGGAGGCTGGCCCCTAAAGCTACTCATCAGGATCACAGCTGGAGGCTTACTGGATGGTATTTCACTGTCAGCCCATCCCATATAGCCTATTTTCCCATACCGGACATAGGTACTAGCACTTTTCTGCAGACTGGTAATGCGTTTGTTGTGTTGGATGAGCTAGTGGAGTAGGCGAAGATTGATGAGGCACAGCCGACGGTGGCGGTAGGTATTGATAGTCTTACAGGCATGGAGCCCCTGGTTATTATTTCACCTATTACACCTATTGTGGATGATGTGTCGGGCACGGAGCCTGGGCTTTTTAGGGACTCTGAGCGAATGGGTCATGTCAATTTTTTGGTAGATATTTAGACTACAGCAGATGCTATGGATCTTCAGAGCCTTAAGGTACAGTCACCTACTCCGATCACGCTAGCTAGAGAGGTGGTACAGGTGGGTGCCGATACCCTTGGGCTCAGGGAAGGGGCTACCCCCATTGTCTACGAGATAATCTTACAAGTTTTAGAGGTGGATGACTCTTCGAGACACAGATTTCAGATCGAGGCTATATCGGGAGACTAGACTTGGGGATAGGTATCAAGAGAGAGTTCTCGGGAGTCTTCTCCCCCGCCGCCATGCCAGACTTATCATTTGTGCCTTCGCAGCACGAAGCCGACTGACTAGCCCCCGCGGGACCTATGAATATTCTTTATTAGAATATTCAGGGTATTGGGTCTGTGCATGCCCGTACCCAGCTTCGAGAGCATTACATACGCCACTGGCCATCTTGGGTGGCTATTTCAGAGCCGATGATTTCTTTCGATTCCACACATAAGAGATTCTAGACACCTTTGGGCTTTTGACTAGTTGGCTCCATGAACAGAGGAGAGCAAGCTCCTAATCTTTGGATCCTTACCAGTCAGCCAATTTCTCAGCCCATCAACATCATCCTTGGTACTTCACAGGTGGTGGTTTTCAGGACCTCTTATCTTTAGCACAGTATTATATTGGGTTTTGTCTATGCCCATGTTCGTTATTACAAGTGCAGAGAGTTCTGGGATGACTTACTTACCTTACCCTCAGGACCATTGATATTGATCGGGGACTTCAATACTATCCTGAGGGCCCATGAGCGTAGGAGCCAGGCCCTCTTGGTTGCCCGGTCCTGCATTGATTTTTAGGCATTCATCAATGCGGCTGGTCTTATGGACATCCTGCTGAAGGGAGCTCGATACATGTTCTCTAGTAGCGGGACGCGGAGATGGATGAAGTTTAGATTGGATCGCACACTTACTTCTCCGGACTTCATGGACATTTGGGACTCAGTATAGTATCACGCCCTCCTCTGGAATACCTCGGACCATAGGCCTATTACCTTAGAGCTTAGAGAGAACAGTATCTCTAGGGGTCCAAAGCTCTTCAGATTTCAGACAATATGGACCACTCATGCAGACTTTCTTGCCTTGGTGAGATGAACTTGGCTAGTTCAGTCAGCAGGCGACACATCTCTATCATCCCTTATAGGCAAGCTTCGATGTCTGAAGTGGGCTCTGGTCTCCTGGAACAAGGAGGTCTTTGGGGATGTCAGGCAGAATCTCATATCGGCAGAATCTAAGATCGAGGATGTTCAACGTCGCATTGGCATTAAGGGGCCTCAAGATGACCTGATTATTGAGGAGTCGGATGCTCTCAAGGAGTACAATGTTACATTAGAGCAGCAATGTACTTTTCTGAGACAGAGATCTAGGGACAGCTGGCTACACAACGGGGATAAGAACTCCACTTTTTTTCATCGCAGTGTGCAGATTTGCATGAACAGACTAGGCATTTCCTCTATGATGATTGACAGTCAGATCTCAGAGGAGCCCGACTAGATCCGGGAACACATTATTTCTTACTATTAGCGGATGTTCACAAACTTGGCCGCTCCCCTAGTTTTGATTGCCTTAGGCCCGTTAGAGGCATTTTTGACTAGTAGGGTCACTGTTGATCAGAACGCTGAGTTGACACGGATCCCCACTTATGAGGAGGGACGCCACACTATATTTGGTATGAGTTCAGATAGCACCCCAGGCCCGGATGGCTTTAGGGGACATTTCTTTCAGACCTCCTAGGATGTGGTTGGCTCGGATGTTATTTTGGCTGTGTAGGAGTTCTTCTATTCATGATGTCTTCCAGTTAGGCTGAATGCTAACTTTGTGGTATTGATCCCAAAGATTCCTGAGGCTCAGAGGATCGAGGACTACATGCCCGTTGTGTTGGGTAACTTTGTATACAAGATCGTGACAAAGATCTTGGCTACCTGATTTGGTATGATCCTAGACTCCCTACTCTCTTTTCACTAGTTCGGTTTCGTTCCAGGTCATAGGATACATGACTGCATGACTTTGGCTTCAAAGGGTATCAATTGCCTAGCTCTGCGGAGGACTGGTGGCAATTTAGCCATCAAGGTGGATATACGGAAGGCTTTTGATACTCTCCGGTAGGAGTTCTTATCGGTAGTGCTTAGAGCTTGGGGCTTTGACAGGGCTTTCAGCGATATGGTTATCAGTATTCTACATTCTGCCTGCCTATCGATCCTGGTTGACGGGGTCCCTGCAAGTTATTTAAGCTATTCTCAGGGGGTATGACAGGGGAACCCTTTATCCCTGCTATTATTTGTGGCAGCTAAGGAGATCTTCAGCAGACTTCTCCAGCGTGTTGAGACACGAGGTGATTTTATGAGTTTCTGATCTGGGAGAGGCACCACCTTCCCATCACACCTGCTCTATGCTGATGACGTGATTATCTTTGGCCAGGCTTCCAAGGCTAACTGCTGTACTCTACTTCGACTACTTCAGGACTATGCGACAGCCTTAGGCTAACACTATAACCCGCAAAAGTCTCGGGTTTATTTCACTGAGAACTTAACTTCTCGATAATGCAATGGTCTCCTAGACATCCTAGGGATTTTGCCAGGTCAAATGCTATTCACTTACCTGGGTATTCCCCTTTTTTTGTGGTCCTCTTTGCCGCTCCTATTTGCAGGCCACTGCCGATACCATCATCAGCAAGTTCAAACGGTGGCAAGATTCTTCACTTTCCATGGCTAGTCAAGCTTGCCTTGTACAGTCGGTCATCCTTAGCTCATTGACGCACTCCATTATGATCTATCAGTGGCATGTCTCGCTCATGGATCAGGTAGACTCTTGCACGAGGAACTTCATATAGACAAGAGACATCTACGATCGGGCTTCCTGCCCAGTGTCTTGGGATAGAGTATGTGCCCCGAAGGCAGAAGGCGGTCTTAGTCTCCGTTTGATCAAACAGGTGAACTTGGCATTCCTGAGCTGCCTCACATAGACTATCCTTCATGGATCATCCCGGTATCTGGACTACATCCAAGACCATACTATTGACATGACGAGCATGACCACCTGGAGGTACATCTGTTCTTCTATCCTGCGAGGGATAAGGAACTGTCTTCTGGATATTATACAATCTTCGCGTGTGTTTGTAGGAGAGGACTTTATAGCCAATTTCTAGTTGGACAATTGGCTGGGATATATCATTGCTGAGCAGGTGGGTTTCCCTGAGCATTTGTATTACTTGTGTACTGCCACGGTAGCGGACTGCTAGCAGGATGGTCGTTGGGTTTTCTATAGATGATTTTGCCAGGCCTTCCTTGACATCATCTAGGACATCAGACATTACCAGCTGGGCCCTCCAGGTAGTGACAGGATAGTCTAGGCCCACACTCGGAATGGCATTCTGACCTCTAGAGCTGCCTACGACCACCTTCGTTTCAGCTATCTTCAGGTACGCTGGGGCTCTTAGATCTTGGATGCAGCCATTCTGTCGAGGCGATCTACTTTTATCTGGCATGCTATTCTAGGAGCTCTTCCCACTACTGATGCCATGCTCCATAGGGGATTTACCAGCCCTAGCATGTGCTGCATGTGTCTGGCTGATGCTGAGTCCCTAGATCATTTGTTGGTTAGCTGTTCGATTGCTGTTGCCCTTGGGCGGTACATCTTTGGTATTTTTAGAGTAGCGTGGAGGCTTTTCTTGAGCCTCAATAAGCTGATCTCAGAGGGGATACGATAGAGGTTCAACCCACAGGTGGATCGACTGTGGAGGGTGGCTATTGTCTCTACCAGTTGACTTTTGTGGATAGAGTGCAATGTGCGCATATTTAGTAACCAGCGGTGGAGCTTAGATACCTTGATTGTTCTACTACGTAGGTTGGTCAGCGAGACGATGATTTTTGACATAGGGAGGTGCTTCTCATTAGAGCATGAGCAGTTACTACTACAAGATCTCTGTATTGCACCGAGGCCAGGTCGGGCTCCATGTCTTATCGAGGTCACCTGGCACTACCCCCTCTGGACTAGCTCAAGTGTAACACAGATGGTAGTACATTGGGGGCCCCGGGATAGGGCAGATCTACTAGGGTATTTCGCACCAGTAGAGGCTTCGTCCGGGGTTGTTTTAGCCAGAGCATCTTCATCTATTTCACTTTTAAGGCTGAGCTCTTTGTGGCTATCTTAGCGGTGAAGGCAGCTCATGAGCATAGATGGCATAGACTATGGATCGAGACTGACTTCATATATGTTCTCACCAGATTCCTGACCCCATAGGCGACAGTCCCTTAGAGATGGCACTCCTGCTAGCTCAGTATGACATAGATCCATGCATAGATGCTGACGTCTCACGCACATTGTTTGGGAGGGGAACTCTGTCGCGAATGCTCTAACTCACCTCTCAGAGGATGGCTGGTGGCCGAACCTTGAGGATGACATATCAGGGCAGCCCTACCATAGGTTTGTCCTTTGAGGATCTTATGTTTATTCATCTGTGACCTGTTGTGGATGATGTGTCGGGCATTGAGCCTGAGCTTTTAGGGACTTCGAGCGATTGGGTCATGCCAATTTTTTTGCATGATTTGTCTTTAGTAGTCACTTTCCTCTTACCTCATCTGACTACCAGCCTTGTTGGCTAGCTGATGAGGTTAGCTTCTTCTCCCTCGTCTGACTACCGGGTTTGTTGGCTAGCTAGCGAGGGATTTTTAGCCCTACCTGACAACTAGGATTGTTGGTCTGCAGGTACTTTGTGGGCTTCTGAACTGTTGTATTCGGTTTTTCTTTTATTTGATGGGAGTTCTTGAAAAAAAATCATAAACTAAGTAAAAATCCTAACAACTACCCACCATTGTCCTCCTAATGTGTCTACCACACCTTCTAGTAGTGAAAAACCCGAGTGCCTTGGCCCCCCAAGTGTTTGCCAATGAGAAGAGCAAGTGGATGGCCAACTTTGTGTCTCTGTCCGTCCATGGTGTGCACCAATCATGCCGTGTGTCCATCGTTAGAGTGACCTTCCTCTATCTAGGTGTGTTTGGCCTACGTCACTCGTGCTTATGACGTACGCTAGAGGCTTGTAGGTTCAGAATCTTGCACTCTCGAGTTCCATATCGCATATACCTTAGCACCGTCGATCAAGCACCCTCTTTGAGTCATCAAGTAGGCTCCTAAAACCACAAAAACACAAAAACCACAAAAACACAAAGAGTAAAGACAAACATGACTAAAAATCACAATAAATGAAAATTAACACAAGATGACTAAAAACCACTAGAAATAAACTAAAAATTCTCAAAAAGAACCTAATAAATAAACACAAAATATGAGTGTTTAAGGCACTCATCATCCTTCATCAACAAAAATGGTTGCAAGTTGATTGAATTAATGCTCCAAGTTGGTTGTTCTTCAGTGCAGCTTTTCTTGACTTCTGGAGCAAGTGGTAGCGCACGCTATAAAATGTAGCGTGCAGTATGCTAGTTCAATTTTAGTTTGTCCTCTTAGTTATAGCGTGTGCTACACTTCATAGCGTGCGCTATATTGTTGTAGCATGTGCTATGTAGTGCTAGGAATGAGAGCCTATTTTTGTGTAGCATGCACTATGAAATGTAGTGTGTGCTACATAATGAAAATTTCATTTCTCGATCTAGTTCTTTCTCCGATCACCCATGCTTTCAATCCTCATCTATAATAAACATCAAAACTCTGACAAATAACCTAATCCAGACTCGAAACACAAAACAAATAGAATGCTAACAAAAATATAATCAAATCAACTTAAAACACAACTAAACAATATACACTAAACATGATCAAATATGCGTACATTTTGGCGGTCACTTCTTCTAGTCAGCATGGGATATTATTGGTTTGGACTTGGTACTTGCTGTATAGGAGTTCTTTGCTTCTCGTTATCTCCCTGCTAAACTTAATGCCAATTTTATGGTCATGATCCCAAAGGTCCTAGGGGCACAGTGAGTAGAGGATTATTGACCTGTTATTTTGGGCAACTTCATCTATAAGCTAGTGACAAAGATCTTAGCCTCCAGATTTGGTATGATCCTTGACTGTCTACTCTCCTTTCATCAGTTTGGATTTGCGCTAGGTCGTAGGATTCACGATTGTATGGCATTGGCTTTTGAGGGTATTAACTGTTTGGACAAGCGTTAGAATGGTAGTAATATGGCCATCAAAGTGGATATCCAAAAGGCTTTTATATATCCCATATATGGATTTTTTAACCTCTGTATTATGATCTTCGGGCTTTGCTAATACTTTTGGGGAGATGGTACATAGTACACTTTACTATGCCAAGATCTTGATTTTGGTAAATGGGATTCTAGCGGATTATTTTAGCTACTCTCAGGGTATGAGACAGGGTGATCCCTTATCCTTGCTTCTATTTATCACTATTGAGGAGATATTTTGCCAGATATTATAATAGGTAGTGACCCAGGGTGAGTTTATAGGTTTCAAAGCTAGACGGGGCATCGATTTCTCATCTCACTTATTATATGCTGATAATGTGATTATCTTTGGTAAGGCTACCAAGCCAAATTACCAATGATTGTTGAGACTACTGCAGGATTATGCTATAGTTTTGAGTCAATAGTTTAACCTTGTAAAGTCCCACGCATACTTTAGTAAGAGCATGAGTCTTCAAAAGAGATGGAGTTTCTTGGATATTTTGGAGATTTTTATCCGTTAGATGTCTTTCGTATATCTGGGGATTTTATTATTTTGTGGGCCTCCAAAATGATGTTATTTATAAGGACTAGCTAACAACATCATCAACAAGTTTTCTCAATGAAAGGGTTCCTCTCTGTTTATTGCTAGGCGGGTTTGCTTAGTTCAATCAGTCATCTTGGTTCCCTGACTCATTCTATGATTATCTATCAATGACCAATTTTCCTTTTATATGGATAGAGGACATTCATCGTCGTGCCTCTTGTACCATTTCATAGGATGGAGTTTATGTACCTTGGGAGGAGGGTGGCCTTGGCCTATGATCGATATGGTAGGTGAATTTAGCTTTTTTGAGTAGGCTCACATGGTCCATCTTACATGGCTCAACCTAATATTTTGCCTGTATTTGGGACTATTTGAACAATACAGCCAATATGACTACAAGAAGGTATGTGCGTTCTTCTGTACTATAAGGTGTCTTGAGTTGCTTGCCTAATATTGTACATTTTTCTCATGTACTGGCTAGGGAGGACTCACTGGCCAATTTTTGGTTGGATAATTGGTTGGGGTATGTGATCGCTAAGAGAGTGGGCCGTCTTGAGCATTTTTACCCTTTCTACACTTTCTCTATTGCATCTTACTAGCAAAATGATAGTTGGAGGCTCCACCAGAGTTTTTGCAAGGCTTATCCAAAAGTGGTTTAGGATATTTGTAGGCACTACCTCGGTTTAACAAGTAATGGTAGGACTGTGTGGGTCCATGCCTGTGATGGACTTTTTACTTCTAGAGCTGCTTATGATCATCTCAAGCCCACTCATCTTCTAGTCTATTGGGGTTTTTAGATCAGGGATGTTGTTATTCTGCCATGATGATCGGTATTCTTATAGCGAGCCATTCTGGGGGCCCTCCCCACCTCTGATCTTATGTAGCTTTATTGGTCCTAGAATTTGTTTTATGTGTATGGCATATACGGAGTCGCTAGACCATACTTTGGTTTCCTATTGATTGCTGCCGCTTTCTGGCGCTATCTGTTTGGTCTCTTTGGTATGTTATGGAGGCCTTTTCTGAGCTTCAATAAGCTAGTTGTAAAGGTGATACATCAATAGTTTAGTCCTCAGGTTAGTATACTATGGCAGATGGCTATTATGACGATAGGTTGGCTACTCTGGACTGAGCACAATCCTCTAATCTTTTAAGATCAACACCACAGCTTGGACGTGCTACTTATACTCTTCAGACGCATAGTGAGCGAGACTATCATTTTTTGCTCTGGCTACTGTTTTGCTTCATTGCATGATCAGGATATCCTTTATGCATTATGTATTACACTATGGCGGGGGTGGGCACCACATATTATTGAGGTTATCTGAAAGTGTCTCCCTGACTAGCTGAAGTACAATACGGATGGCAGCTCACTTGGTACCCTGAGATAGGGTCAGTCGACTAGGGTTTTTTGTATTGACAAAGGCTTTGTCAATAATTGCTTCAATCACTCTATATCGAGCTACTTTGTTTTTTAGGCAGAACTTTTGACAGCCATCCTCATGGTAGAGATCACATATGAGTGAGGATGGCATAGCTTATGGCTTGAGACTGACTATGTGTATATCCTATCGCATTTTCAGAATCGTCAGGCCGAGGTCCCTTAGCACTGGCAGTCCTGATGGTTGCGCATACTAGAGCATAGAGCTCAGATGCAGATTCATGTCACTCATATTTTTCATGAAGGGAACCTTATAACGGATGCTTTGACTTGCCTCACATAGGACGGCTAGTGGCCAAACTTCCCATCTTTGCTGTCCAATCTCATCGATCACGACCAGTCTGATCAACCATTCTACAAGTTCCTCCCTTGACGATATTTTACCTACAAGCTATTACGATTTAATGTCATATTTGACTTCTCTGACTACTAGGTTTGTTAGCTAGCATGGGTTGTGGCTTGGTTTATTTACCCCAGTAGAATACCAAGCTTGTTGGTTAGCTAGTGGTGGATTTTTTGCCCCACATGACTACCAGGACTGTTGGCTAGTAGGTGTGATGCGGGCTTAAGATTGTTTTGTATCCTTTTCTTTTTGATTTATTGGAGTTCTTAAAAAAAGATGACTTGTAATGTTATAAAAAATAAACATTGATTTATTTGAACTTAGTTTTTTTGCAGAGATTACATATATAATTGCATTAGAAATGCTAGCAAGTAATTTATTATTGGTGCATAAGATGGTGCAATTACATGTAAGAACTAAATCGACTTTTTTGAAGACGTTCACCTATGGCAGTGAGGATATCATCAAACATTATTACTTTGTCATCATAATCTTGTCCAAATTCAGCTCGTTCAATACATGAAACGGCAACAATCCCGATATCTATCATTTGTCCGACGAAGTCAAAAAAATCACCTACAGCGACATAGTCAAAATATTTAGTAAAAAAATTAGTTCTGTTATTGAAAAAATATATAACAAGAGAATGCAAAATCCAAACACTCAATATTTTACGGAATAATGATATATAATCTAATTTTGATCATATTGAAATATAATTAGTTGAAAAATATGAAAGGCTTTATTTGAATTGACCGACACTAACATTCATGATTCATGCTAATGCATCCTCCAAATTTGATTTCGGCTACTAAGATAGTCATTTTCCAAATCATTTTATTAGAAATGGTGATAAGATTTTGTCAAAATCATTTGGGTAGCTTAAAAACTAGGGCGATGTCTCCATGCCAAAAAAAAAAAATAGAAAGATAGGGAAGCGGGAGAGGTGAAAGAAAAAGAAAAAGAAAAAGAAAAAAAGTTTGAGATATTTTTAAAAATTCCAATTTAAAATTTTTCTAGAGGGAATGTTTATTTAATAGAGATTAATGACTATAACAAAATACAAATATAAAAAATCATGGGCAAACAAAATTAAAAAAATACTAATCGCCATGAGTGTCATTGGCACTGTTGCCACTAATCTTACCTTTGCTCACGTCATCGACTGCAGTTTGCAAGTATGTAATTCCTTGTTCATATTGCTTGACACAAAAATATAAACCACGTATTTGTCGTGGATCTTTTTCATGCCTAAGAGAATCAGTAAATCGGCCTAAAGTAGTTTCCACAAATGACACCATTGTATTTAGGGTGTCCTTGCAAACATCTAGTAAGGTTGTAGAAGGGTCTGCCTTGATCTTCCACACTTCAATACAAACATCATAGCCTACAGTTTTATTGCAAATTTCGTCGATAACATCTTGAGTAATAGCCGAAGAAGGTCGGATACTACAAACAGATGCCAATAATATTATTGCAAGCATTAAACCATGGGTTATGGATGATGAAATCATTGT
>SOPF01026805.1:55228-84640 GCA_012979155.1 Hypericum perforatum
ATTATTGCAAGCATTAAACCATGGGTTATGGATGATGAAATCATTGTATATCTATCTCTTCTCTATCCTTCAATTATTCACTATTACTTGGATATTGCTTCAATGAAGATAATTTTTTTATAGTGAAAATTTTTGCAATAGTTATGGAAAATAATTAATGCAAGAAATTTTATGAAATAAGTTAATGATATTTAAGAATCTACTTTCCAAAACTTGCCTTCCTTAAAACTCCTTCCAATATATTATTGCAAGGTAATAATATCATTCCAAAATGATCCTTCCAAAATAATTTTGAAGGATCCATTATTTATGGCATATTGTTCATGGCATCATGGCATCATATTTCATTGTGCGCTATATAGTGTACCGCTATATATGTTACCACTATTGATAATTATTATGTATCGTTGTTATAAAATAAATTATTCTCAACTAGCTATGATAACGCTTTTGGTTTTCTACTTAATCAATGAGTTTATCGGCCTACATTTGTATGGGTAAAGTGCCTATCGGCTATTCTAAAGTATAGTTAATGGTGTGCAATAACATATTATGGCTCATTGTTAAATGTGACGTGGGCCAACTCCAATCAAGGTTTTTTTCATCGATTACTTAGCCCCAAATAAATGATATGTAACAATCTTTCTACGCAGACTACCGCGTCATTTAGGACTAAAATCTTCTAATTTGAGCGGTAGATATATAACTTTTGACCTTGGTCAATGATGAGAGTAGTTGTTAGTCGTGAAAACTTCCAACCACCGTCGCAATATAAATTTATGAAGTAGAGTTATCGTTCCCACGAGGATCCACTGAACGCCTTACTCGGCTTACTTGCTATGTTTTAGGAACTTGAAGACTTTGGTTTGGTTTTGGTAACTTGGCATACAAAACTAACATGCCTTAAATAACAATACAAGAAACAAGCAAATTAAAAAAACGTGGTGCAATACCATAGATTACTTAAGTAAACTAAATGGTTCGATGGATTTATTAAGTTCGTGTCATAATCTGGGTGTTTCAAGGCAACTAATCTACACTCTCGCGCTAGATTAGTCTAAATTGATCTTTACCTAGGATTAAGTGAACTCGATAGGCTCTCGCTCCCATGAATCACTTAATCCTAACTAAATACCAACTATAAACATCACCCTTTTGGATAACCAATCACCAAGTGAAATTCTCATCTCACGAGGCAACGAATCAACAAGTTAAATGTTCGATCAAGTCTATTTCCTCTCGGTCTCCAGACTTTATAATCATAGTTCTAGGTGATCAAATTAGACTAAGCATTAAGTCCTTTAACAAATACATGAACTTTATAATTTTTACCCATTTTAACCATTAGCATGCTTCAGTTTTCAAGGTATCACACCACAAAGTAAACTACTCACACATATTTATACAAGAACAAGCAAGAACATACATATATTACAAGTAAAAAGCATGAACAAATGAAGAGTTTTAAGATAAAGAAGTTATGTTACAAGTCCAAGCCTTGGCTTGGTTTTTTCCTTGATGATCTTTTCCTTCTTTCTCTTCTTTTTCTCTTCTTCTCCTCCTCCCTTTTGCTCACGGTTTGCTCTCTTTCTCTCTTTCTTTTTCTTCCTTTATTTTTCTCATTTGGTCCGTGAGTTCCTCTTCTCCTTGGCTGCCACCTTTTGTTTACTTAACTAACATAATAATCCTAAGTCATATTACAATCCAATTACATCAAAAGCTAACTTAACTAATTAATTCTTTACATAATATCTAACCACTCTTCCAAATATGTTTTTAGCTTTAGGACTTATTAACAACAAGTTAAAAGAAGTGTAGCCATGCTTGTTCCCTTCAATCAATGGCCTAATTGAGTCATCTTATCCTCTCAAATTGGCAGCCACGGATTTGGGCCAAGAAGCCCAAAGTTGGCCCAAATAAACCATCAAGTTTGGCCAACTCGGATAGAATTGGCCCATGATATTGGATCAAGCGTTTGGCCCTCTTAAATGCCGAATTGGAAGACGTCCTTTTGGCACTTTGTAGCTACGGATGTCGTCTTTTCAACTCCACTGACCGCGTCTCAATTGGACTTTAGATGAGAAAGTTATGATTTTTTTAGTCTCAAGAGGTCTGGCCCGGCGAACTACATGGTTAGCCACGAAAATAATTGGTGCATTTGGTTTGTTGATGAGTGTCAAAAACACTCATTATTCATGTACATTTTAGTGTAGTTTTAGCTTTGTAGTTAATTGTTTAAGTGTGTTTTCTTTGTATAAATCTTGTAATTGTACATTTTATTCTTTTCACGTGATTTTGTGTTTTTATTAAGTTTTCTTTGTTTTTAGGAGCTTTGTGGACAATGTTCGACAAATTCACGAGCAAGAAAATAAAATGCATGAGCAAGACAACAAATGCACGAGCAAGACCACGATGTCGCAAGCAAAATGGTTTTTACAAACCAAACCAAGGAAGGCATCCAATATGAAGGAAAAGGAAGCTCATGGAGTTATCTAACTCCATTGGGCTTGCTCCACTCAAAATGGCCGTGTTATGCATTGGAGGGTGCCAATGTGTTGGAGGGCGCCAATAGTGACGTCAACCTGGACCTCTTGCAACAAAAAATTCATAACTTCCTCATACAAAGTCGAATTGAGGCACCGTCAGTGGTGTTGAAAAGAAGACATCCTTAGCTACAATCTGACCAAAAGGCATATTTTAGTTCTGAGTCTAAGGGTTCCAAATTATAAAAATGGAAGACGTCATTGCAGCTGGAATGGAGTGCAACCACTTTAGTGACAAATGCATGACAAATGCATGACCAAGCATTGGAGGGCGCCAACATGTTGGCCTGCACTAACCATCCAAACCGTAGCAAGCATTGGAGGGCGCCAAAGCTCATGGAGGGCGCCAATCTTCTTCATTGGAGGGCGCCAATGTCATGGAGGGCGCCAATGCTTACCTTGGATGACCATTCAGCCGAGACTTTAAGGGAACAAGGAAGGATGATGGCATCTTAACTCTTGCTTGCAAGTCCTAAAGCCATTTAGCTTTTAGCTTGCTAAGTCCTAAAGTTGGGAACACATTTGGAGGAGTTGGTTAGATATTTGCTAAAGAATTAGTTTGTTACGTAATTTTGGCATGTAATATGACGTAGACTTAATTTGTTAATTAGCTAAGGCAAGAGTGGGAGTTCAGCCATGAGTGTGTGGGAGGAAAGGAAGAAAAGAAAGAAAAGAAATGAGAGAAAAAAAGGAAGTGGTGGCCGAGAGCAAAAATGAGGAGAAAGAAGAGAAAGAAGGAGAAGGAAGGAGGAGAAGAACCAAGGCATAAACCAAGCTTTGGCTTGGATTTGTAAAACCTCCCTTACTCTTTCCTTTCATTAATTTCCTTATGCTTTGTCTATGTAATATATGATGATGTTTGTTTTGTTATAAATATGTTTGAGTAATTTTGTGATATGATGCCTTGAAAGCTTAAGCATGCTAATGGTTAAAATGGGTTAAAATGATAAGGATTGTGTTCTAGTTAAAAAAACTTAATGCTTAGTCTAGATTGGCCATCTAGAACTATGAACATAAGCGAGTCTTGATCTTTGAGAGGAGACAGATTAGATCGAAAAATTGATTAGTTGATCCGTTATAAGATGAGGATTTTCTTGGTAATTGGTTGTCCTAAAGGGTGATACTCATAGTTGATGTTTAGCTAGGATTTAGTGACTTGATGATTATGAGGGCACGTCGAGTTCACTTGGTCTTACCTAAGTATTAACTTAGACTAATTTAGTGCGAGAGCATATATTAGTTGCCTTAAAACACTCGGACCATGACACGAACTTAAAAACCCCATGAACCATTTTGTTTGTTTAAGTAATCTTAGGTATCATATCATTTTAGTTTTATTTGCTAAATTTGCGTGTCATTATATTTGTGTTGTTGTTCATTTTGTTGTTGTTATTTTGAGTTTGTTATGTGCTGAGTTACCAAAATCATTAATCCAAATCAAGTTCCTAAAACATAGTAAGTAAGCCGAGTAAGGCGTTCTCTTAATCCTCGTGGGATCGACAACCCTATTTCATAAAACTATATTGCGACGGTGGTTGGAAGTGTTTCACGATACCGAAGACCACTATAATCAATTGGCACCGTTGCCGGGGATTGAGTTTCGAAGCTAAATCTTAGCTTACGAACTTGGATTAGGAACTTTTGTCAACTAAAAAACTTTCTTGCAACTCGTCGGATTTTTTTTTAGCTACTGCCACTCGTGGATTTTAATTTTTTGGCCATCTTAGAGTCCGAATTGGAAAAAAACATATATTGATGAAATTCTGCACTTGGAAGTCTTCTTTCATTTGCCATTGATATCACCCTAATTGGAGTTTGGCCGAAAAAGTTATCGCATTTACAATACACAAAGGTAAAATCTCGCAAAAAACTTGCACGAAAATTCTTGCCAAACAATTTAGGTTCGAATTTTATTTTTCCGAGGGTCAAAACATCCAAATTTGTAAAAGTAAGCCTAGACAACTTTGTGGACATGGAAGTCATCTTTCCATAGCCGCTAAGTTTGCTTAAAAAGGAGTTCGGACGAAGAAGTTATCGTATTTTGAACACACAAAGGTCATTTCTGACAATTCTTGCGAAAAACTTACTCGGAAAATTTTGGCGAGCTCGCATTTTAATTTTCTGGAAGTCTTTAAATCCGAAACTTTGAAAACAAGTTAATGTGAAGTTGTAGTTTGGGAAATCTTCTTTCCAACACCACTGACCTCATCAATTTGGAGTTAGGACGAAAAATATATTATATTTTGAAGTTGTGCGCACAAAATACGATTTTTGGACGAGTCTTGCCAAAACATAGTATATGATTAGCCTTGTATTTTCACTATTTGAATAGTTAAAATCCAATCTGGGATTCCTTAGTCAAAATTGTAGCATTGGAAGTCTTCTTTCATTTGCCGCTGACCTTGTCTAAATAGGAGATCGAACGAAAAAGTTATAAATTTTTTAAGCCGCATACCCAAAACGCGCTGAACCACCTTGTTAATAAATTAATCTACTTATAAATTAAATCAAATCTTAAAAAAATTTAGATATTCCTTATATTGTCTCCACTCACCAAATTTTCTGTCTACGCTCTTAGGTTGCTAGGACCATATGTTAATTAGGTTGTAATCTCTTTTATATTTATAGATAAGGGTGGCACTGCTGCATTTCTCAATTATTTGATCGCTGGACATTTCCCATTCATTTGAATTTCTCCTCGACAGCACAACACCACGGTCTCTCCAATTATAAAAGAGATTACTATATCGTACCTTTTCTCTCCTCTTCTCTTGCGATCGACTTTTTTTTTTCCAAGTGAAGAAAAGGACCAATGTAAAAGATGTTATAAATATTATTATTAAGATAAATGTTGTCCAATAATACTCAACTCTCAGAGATGAAGGACAAAAAAGTGAATGAAGGAGCGATAAGATCGGGCAATAGGAGAACAGTAAATACAGTGGGTAGCAATCGCATGTGTGGTGGCGGGCTTAGTTTGTGATGGGCCCCAACTTTGGGTTTGTATTGGGCTTTTTTTTTCACTTCCCATAATTTTATAAAATTGAACGACGAGCATATAATTCCTCATGCTTCCCAAAAAAATACATAAGTCCATGTACTACAAAATAATCTATATTACGCCTTGTACTTTGCAAGTTCGAACAATTAACATCCTAACACTATTTTATTGGTCACCAGTGACATATCATCATCCTAAGCAGCATCTATGTCATCACATTTACTTGAAATAAAACTAAAATAAATAACGCCAAGTTTAAGAACATCACTAACCACACATCATACTTTACCCCCAGTGTCCGACCCATGTAGTTCCCTCACAACCAGTTGAAAAATAGCCCATACCAATCTCTATCGAATCCGAAGAAGATACAAATCTTACTCCTTTGTTACCTTGGTTGAACTTGAATAACAATGATGTTTGAATAAACATATGTACATCCATTGTGTACGTTAGCGCACAACCATCGACTTCATCGTGGACGTGAATTTTTGGGTCATAAGTGGTATACCAATGAGCCCATCTAAGAACGTGATCATCAAAAGCCACTTGATCAAGTTATGTATAACCAGTCGTTATGCATGACCATTGGAAACTAGAAAACATTTTGATGAAAATTATCTAGATTTTTGGTTGATAAACATGTTTTTCGGACACCTTCAAGTTGAGATTGCTGAGGAGCATTTACAGGATGACGTTAACAAGGCAACTTTTGTCCTTTCTATCGTAGCTGCACGATACAACTCAAACAAAAGAAAGGTTGTGGATGATCCAAATGAGAAACCTAATCAACTTCAGCAAGAGGATTCACCTCAAGTCTAGGCCAGAATTAGAGTGATGGCAGCAGCTAAGTTTCTTGGAGGTCTAACTAAGGACAATGCACCTGCATGTCAGATTATTGCCAAGAAAAGAGCTATTTTGTTCTCCGCGGTGCTACTACAAAACGAAAGATTGGATGTGAAGCTTGTTACGGATTCCTACAACCGAAATCCGAAGTACACACACGAGCGAACCCTCAACAACACCCACACGATCACGATCGAGCAAAACGAAATCGAACGAAACGAAAAGCAAGCAAGCGACAACAAGATTTGGTAACCCGGTTCGACCTAATATCTATGTCCGGGGTGGTACCAAGCCAGAAGAGGATCGTTTCACTAGATATGAACTCTAACGCTCTTTAGAACTCAATAGAGGCTTACAACTGCTCAACCTACAATCAATGAAGGGTTACAATGCTTATATAGAGTCTCCAACAAGTCCTAACCTAATTAGGACTGATTAGGCAAAGTATAGGCTGATTTCGGTTGCCCCAGCGAGCACTGGGATTGTCTAGCTGGTGCTGGAAAACATTCTGTACCCCCAGCGCCCGCTGGGGTAGGCCAGCGCCCACTGGCCCCTCTAGGCCAAAATTTTCAGCTTCTCATATCTTCCTTATACTTGCTCCGATTTCGAAACGGTCGAATCCTAAGCGTCCTTAGGCAATATATCAACCTTTCAAAGCATCGTTAGGCTCCATACTTCAACAAAGCTATCTGCGGCGACGACTTTGATGGAAATCACTGCAGTAGCTGAAAGTGAGATTGACTTGAGAAGATCCGCGTTCAAGCATAGTTCGTATGCTCACAAAAGTATCGTCGATCAATTAATGAGAATCATTAGAGAAGCATCGGTTTGGAACTGCTATAGTGGAGTCTGTGAAGCAAAGCTCTTCAACTCCAGAACTTCTCATTCCCTGCATCAATGCCATTGGGAATTTGGAGGCAACATTCCAAGAGACACAACCGATCATCTCACTGGTTCATCTGCTTAAATCAAGTGACTACGAGGTAGTCAATGAGATATTAGTCGCACTCAAAAAATTTGCTTGTAGAGATCATAACTTTTGGCACATGGACCACTCAAATTCTATTGTAAGCCTCGGAGGTCTAAACTAAAGGCTCCGATTAGCAGCTCATGAAAAGATATGAATTCAAAAGCATGGTATGGTCTCGTTGTGTTACGTTGCAATAGATGCACTTGGTAATGATGTGTGTGGAATGAAGGTCGTGTCAAGTGGAATGAACTCAAGGATTTACTGATGGTGTGCGATGTGGGAAGTAGTATTCCTCTGGCTGTGAGGACATTAGGATGCTTGCTTTACGCATCCACCGAGAAGAGGGAGTGGTTGTATATCAGGGACAATGAGATTAGAAAACTTCAGCCGAAGAAGATGACTTAATGTCTGTGTTGAAAATGAGCTATGACTATATATCGTCTTATCTGAAGTAGTGTTTTGCTTATTATGCTCTATTCCCAAAGATTATGTGTTTCATAGTTTTGAGTTGATTCAGTTTTGGATGGCTCATGGACTCCTTGAAACTGTCGTAGCTAGTCTAGAGTTGGAAGATAATGGGAAGCGATTTATGAAGGTGATGTGGTCCAGATCATTTTTAGGAGGTCATGGCTTCTTTTGTACTTTTAAAATGCACAATCTTGTATTATCTATTGCAGCAAGGGAGTGTTTGACATTGAACTTCAACTCTGAAAATGTCAAAGAAGAAGCTCATCATCTGTTGTTTTTGGGGGGTGATCCGAGAGGCCAAGATGTTCCGTTCTTCTTGCGCAAGCTAGAAAGTGTCAGGACCATCATGTTTTTGGGCTGAGGAACCAGTGTCTCTAACAAAATCTTTGTTGACACTTGCATAGCAAGGTTTAAGCACTTGCACCTGCTGAATCTTAGTGATTACACTTTCAATGAGTTGCCTGATCAATAGGTGACTTGAGCTATTTGAGGTGCCTTAATGTTTGCAGTAACCAAAATATGTCCTGACTCTACGAGTAAATCTTCTTACCATGGTTAAGGACAAGCCTATCGAGGAAGTGGCCAAGAAGAATTTAGAAAGGAAATATCCTCCTCCACCTTTCCCTCAAAGGCTAAACAAGCAAGCTTCACATCCAAGCTATCACAAGTTCTTGGAGTTATTCAAGAACCTTCACATCAACATCCCACTCCTTGATGCTTTTAAACAGATGCCAACTTATCAGTTTTGTCCCAAGATCTCCCTCAAAAGATGAAGGACCCTGAAAGTTTTACCATTCTATGCACCATTGAAGATCAAATTTTTAAGAAGGCACTTATAGATCTTGGCTCTAGCATCAATCTAATGTCCTTCTCTATATTTCAGAAGCTTGGGTTAGGAGACATACAACCGACATCAGTAGTCCTTCAGCTTGCAGACAGATCAATGGCTATGCCAATAGGGACAATCGAGAATGTACTTATAAAAGTTGATACTCTGATCTTTCTGGTAGACTTCATTGTTATAAAGATGGAAGAAGATCAAGATGTGCCCATCCTCCTTGGGCGCCCATTTTTAGCCACCGTAAAAGCAAATATTGATGTGGAAAATGGGGAGTTGCGGTTCAAGGCCTGTGATGATGAGGTCATCTTCAACGTATTCAAAGCAACTAAGTGCCCTATCATGGAAGATGACTGCTTGAGAAATGATGTCATTGATGAGTTGGTGGCCAAACATAGTAAAGAGGCTCATCTTGAGAATCAATGAGAGGTAATACATGAGATCAAAATAGATATGGATGTGCCAAAAATTGCAGAACAAGCATCATGGGTTCAAACTATTGAACCACCAGACTTGGAGTGTAAATCACCACTAGGACACTTGAGGTATGCTTACTTGAGTAGAGAGAATGAACTGCCTAATATTATGTCTACATCTCCTACTCGCGAGCAGGAGGAAAAACTACCAAGAGTCCGAATGCGTAATGATGCCGCCAAGATAGAATCTGAGATGAAAGGTCACGAGGAAGCACTAGAAATTTGGAAGAGAAAGGAGAAAAAACAAAGCAACCAACGACCGCGGGGCTTAGCAGCGATCACTGACTTTAAGCAAAGTTCGGAAGTGCAATCTGTGACTTCATCATCCAATGCATGAACAAGGGAGGTAAAGTCAAGCTTATGATTATAACTTAGCATGTTTTATATTATGTTTATGTCTATAATGTGTTAATGTTTGTTTGTAGAATTTTGATGAAACAGTTCAAGGAGGAGAAGGTTAAAAAAAATTCAGAAAAAACCCCACGGTCGTGGCTTAAAGAAACCACCAACGTGGTTTTCCTCGTAACTTAAGTTACCTACCATTTAATTTAATTTAATTTTTTTAATTTCAAAAAAAATCAAAATAAAAAGGAGCCACGGCCGTGGCTTTGAAGAACCACGAAAGTAGTTTTCCTCGGCAACTTTAGTTGCCATTTAATTGTTTTTTTTCTAAAAAAAAATCCAAAAATCATAAAAAAAATCATAAAAAAAGCCAAGGTCGTGGCTTAAGAAAACCATCAATGTGGTTCTCCATGGCAACTTAAGTTGCCATTTAATTATTTTTAAAAAAATTAAAAAAAAAGAAAAAAAATCCAAAAAGAAATAATACCCCCTTTTGTTCACCATAACCACTTCAAGGAAATCAAGGGTACTACATCCGACAAATGGTTGAGCTATCAGGACACATTATTCCTCCACCATCATCATCTCCTCAACAAGATTGACCAGGGAACATTCCTTTCCATTTCTCTTTTATTTTCTATTTTGTTGATATCATGTTGTCTTGTGAATGTGATTTTGTAATCTTGTTTGTGTGATTGTTCTTATTTTTTTATGTGCTTTTTGCTTTATTGTCCTTGTTTTGCTTGTCATGTCTGTTTAATTTATACACTTTGAGGACAATGTGTATTTCAAGTGTGGGGGATAGTTCCATTTAGGAATCCGTTTCTGTTTGATGTTAAGGTTAGGATAGTTTGCCTTGTTTAGGTTTAGGTTTAGCATGAATAATTCAAGAATTTGACCCTCCTCAAAATTTTTAAGCTAGTTTTAGAAGATTGTCACGTTCTTAGTTAGGAATTTAGCTAGAGCTCAATGACTAGGAATAGGTAGATTTCTCAATCTCGGTTGTTTAGGTTAGTGTTCTAGCTATGTAGATTAGACTAGAGGGTTTATGTGTGAACCTTGTGAGAAAAATTGAGCCGAAGGAGAAGACACCAGTCTTCAATTATTCATGAGGGACATTCTTGAGTCTGGGTGATTGAGGTATCCTACTAGTACTTGTTGTCATCTCAGTTGCATAGGAGCAAAGTGTAGGGGCAAACTTTTTCCTTGACATTGAGCCTTGTACTTCTTAAACAAAATTCCTTGTTTTGACCATTTGAGCTTAACCTAAACAGTTAATTATCCTAGCCTAACCAAACTTAGCCTTCATTTCATCATTTCCCTTACCTTTGACTATGAAATTCTTGGACATGTTAGGGATGATGTAATTTAGGTTTAGTTGGTAGGGTGTATGAATATGGTTTGAATTTTTGGGATTTTAGTTATTAGAGTAGCTAAAAAACTGCGAAGCTTAGTGTTATGTATTTTCATTTGTACTTTCGTGTGCATAAATGTATTATAAAAAAAATTTTGCAAAAGAAAAAAAAAGTGAAAAGCAAGAGAAGAAAAGAAAAAAAAGTGATGTAAATTCGGCAAGTGTAGTGCTTCGCAGTTATTAGCATTTGGGTGAAATTGGGGAATTTGAGCAAATTGTGCTTAGTGAGAATGTTTAGAATAGACGAGTGACTAGTTTGTGTAAGCATGTCCTCGAATTTGGTAGTTGAGCTACTACATGATACCATCTCCCATATACTTTTGCCCAGTTACAACCCTGTTGTTATATTTGTCCCCTGATCATTAGCAATTATGCGACCTTGAGATACAACTTAGTAGGGTGTAGGATGCTTTGAAATATACTGGCCAATTATGCGAGAGATAGGTAGTTGACCACTTACAAATTGAGTGAGAAACTTTCGGAATCCTTGTGAGTTTAACCATCTAGTGTCTTTTACCTAGTTTTAACACTTTTTTAAACAATTGAGTAGGAGACATTTACTATTTTTAGTCTTGATGTTTTGGTTGATGAACTAGCTTGGATTGGGGTGATCTTGTGAAAAGAGCTTGGATATTTTGAGGGGAGTTAAGTAGAGAATTTGACATACCAAATCTTTTGTTTGTTTGATTGTTTTTCTTGTCTTTGTTGTGAATTTGTGTTTTGAGTCTTTTGTTTTTGCTTGAGCATTGCTTGAAGACAAGCAATGATTCAAGTGTGGGGGTGTGATGAGTGTGAAAACACTCATCTTTTGTGTGTGTTATTGGAGTCTTTTTGCCTTTGTTTCTTTTGTTAGTGTTGGAAATGTATGGTATTTGTTTGAATATCGTGCATTGTCCATTTTTGTGATGTCTTTTGAGTCTTATTATGTTTTCCTTGGTTTTGTGGGTTTTGGATGTGCCATGCTTCATCGAACGCAATCAGGCCTATCGGGAAGGAAGGACAAACAACTATGGGTCGTGGGTTTTTGACAGGGATTGACCTTTGGTGACTAAAACGGCGATAACTTTTGCATACGGCGTCCAATGGAGGCAATTGAGGTGGCGTTAGAAAGAAGACATCTGGGACAACAACTTTGTCTCTAATAGGCTTCATCAGATTCTGAGTTTAAGAGGGCCCCATATCGAGTTCAATGTCAGAGTCCAAATCTGGCGAAAATTCCTCCGAGTGGGCCGAAATTGAAGGATGATTTTGGGCCCAAGATGGGCTCCTTGACCCAATTTCGTGGCTGCCACAAAGAGATGAAAAAATGAGAGTTTGGAGTGGATTTCAACTATTAAGGGGGACAAGGAGACATTAGGAGGGGACAACTTTTGTATTATTAAAACTTTAGACATGCTTTGTACTTTCACTTTTGTTTTCCACCATATTCTATTATTTTTAATCTTGGAGAAGGAGGAGAAGAGCTAGAAGAAGAAGAACATCAAGGAAGCTTACTCAACCTTATCTTTTCCTTAGGTCTATTTTATGGTTTTGGTTTGAACTATTTCTCTTTTGCTAGTTAAGTTGATTTTATGTTTCTACTTTCATCTTCTTGTTAATCATGAGTTTGATCTTTGGATAAATTTGTGAGTTCATGAATCAAGAGTGACAACCTTGACTCAGTTCATAAATCTAGCGCCGATTGTTGTGAATTGATATTGTTGATTTGATCTAAGATTGACAACCCTATGTTAATTAATGATATTGAAACTTAGTAGCTTTAGAATCATCACCCAATCAAGTTACTCAATTTGCTTAACTTAAGAGATTCAAGGATCCATAATCCAGTACTTAGCAAAATAAATTCACTAGTCCATGTGGAGACGTTCCTATATATCACTATATTACTTGTGTGACCGTGTTCTCTTGCACGTGTTTGTAAGTCGAGTTTGGACGCATCATGTATCAACTTGGAGAGCTTGTTCATACACATGGATTCCCATGCTTCACTACGCACTCTAATCGTTTCATCCTATGAAAAGTTAGCAAGCTTCCCGCCCGCTATCAAGAACCTTGCTACACTAGAGACTATGGTGATTGGCGACTGCTTGAAACTCGACTTGATGGAAATGGCAGGCGACAAGGATTCGAAGCTTAGACTTAGCTCATTTGTAATTTGGTACTAGGAGAATTGCCACTCCTCGATACATTGCTTCCCTAGCTTTGATGCTCAACTAGTACCCTGAAGTACCTATACATAGACGATTGCCCTAAATTCATTTTGTTTCCCGAATGGACGATAGAGCTTACAACGCTCGTAAAGCTCGAGATCCAAAGGTGTCCCAGGCTACTATCTCTTCCTGATGAGGTGCATGGCCTCCTGTCTCTGCTCGAACTTTGGACCAGGTTCTTCTGTGGCCTGTGTGAAAGATAGGAGCCTAGCACTGGAGAAGATTGGCACAAGATAGCTCATCTTTCACATGTTTTTCTCAGTGGTGTCAAAATCAAATTTGCTGATGAGTAGTCCATGACAACTTCTAAAAGACTCGGATGTCTTTCGAATCGCAGTCTGTCCAAATTGCATTGTATTTTCTTTTATTTGCAAGATTAAAGAGAAAGTGTAAGTAGTCTCTTTGTAATATATAATACAAATTATCTTCAGGTTCATATATATATATATATATATATATATATATATATATTGATGTATTTCATATTCAATTAAATGTTATTCTTGGTTCTCTTGATTTGATTCGCGTTTCGTCTCACCACCACCTACTACTCATAGCATTAAGCTGAAATCAGCCAACTGTCTTTCACGAATGCGGCACCAGAAAGTTTTTTATTCACGTCATCCGAGTAGACTGTACACTGATAAAAAAAAAATCAAAGTACATAAACTAAATTATAAAATTAAAATTATACATTTCAAAAATAAAATTGACGAAATACACACAAAAAAAATCTTTGTTTTTTTTTATAAAAGGACATGTTGTCTTGGGATTTATGATTTTTGTAGTTCAAAAAATCGTATCCTTCTTTGTTTTCTTTGAATTCCAAAGAACTGGAATCATAATGACATAATTTGGTGAAAGATGGTCCGAAGTTTGGCATGTGTGGTGGTGGGCTTATTTTGGGATGAAGCCCCAAGCCCACAATTTTGGGTTGGGATTGGGCTTTCCACTTCCCACAATCTTAATTAATAAAGATTTTTAAAATGACTTATATTCGGTCATCCATACCGCAACAGGTTGGCTAAGTTAAGTGATTGAATTAGCCTAATAAAGACAGATAGATAAACATAAAAAGGCTGGCTGGCTGGCTGGTTATCAAAGTTAAGTACAAAAATATATTTATGAATCACGCGGACGGTGATTTGTCATATTAAGTGTATCTCCTTTCTCTCCCTCCATTTACCCACCGCTACTCCATCACCACCTCCGAAGATTCGTATTCTGATTCGAACTGAGCCAACATTATTATTATTATCATTTAATAATGATTTTATTGCCAAGCATGAGGGGCGTGGGGAGTTATTAATTGTATATATTTGGAGCGCCTGGTTTTGGTTACTACAGTATTTTATTTCCTGCATGCTTAACGTGCAGCCAACGATATAGATAGGAAGAATTCCCCGCAAAAAAAAAAAGGATAGATAGGAAGAATCAAACTAAAAACTATAATTAAGAAGGGCCTCTCTCGTACATTAAGACCAAGAAAATAAAGAGAGAGACACTTTCTGGAGAATTTAAAGACAGAACCAAGAGCATTTGGAACATTGCATCAAATCTTAAGACATAAAGAGAGGAGGATGAAGAGCAAGTTAAACATGGAGTCCATTCATGTGCTACTTCTTGCGGCACTCTCTCTTCTTCTTCTTCCTCACGTCCTGGTCGTTGCGGATGCGGCCACCGATAAGAACATTAAGGTATGGCCGATGCCCATGTCCGCAACGTACGCCAACCAGACACTCTGTCTGGGGCCCAACCTAGAGCTGGTCTCGAACCAGGACCCTGATGCCATTCTTGCCGACGCTTTCCGGAGGATGCTAGATCTTCTTCCGCTTCCCGCCAACTCCAACTCCAACTCTACAAGTACTTGCTCCAACCCTCTTCACGCCATCCACGTTACCGTCCTCTTCCCTCACAGCCAGGTAATTTTCCTCCCTTCCCTTACCTTCCGCTTTCTTCCATTTTGCTTGTTTTAAAAGTTAAATTTATTTAATTCAAATAAATTTGTAACAGTATTCTAAATATCTTTAATGATTCTCCGATCTCCAATATATATATTGAGATAAATAACACAACACTATCTTTTTTAGCTTGGCTTCCTCGGGTTATTCTTTCATATTCATTTAATTTTTATTAATTTTTAGTCTCGAAGTTTTATACCCCAAAAAATTTGTTTAATATTAGGGATATAAATAAAACAGTCCCAAGTATATTCTTTGCGGCACGACTCACTCAGATGAATTTTTTTCTAAAAGTTTACATTTTTCAATACCAAGAAGTACAACTTGTCAATGTTTGATCACTTAACTTTTGTCTAATTGCTTTACACGTTTTACTGCTATCCAATTGTTTTTTAATGATCAATTTTTTTTAATGTGTTCTACTATTCCAATTTCTTCCGACAATACTATCTTCTGTTCGATATTTATGACCACCTCAATGTTTAAGTTTAATATGTTATAGAATATCCACAATGATTAATAACCTTTTATAGCTCAAGAGGATGATGATAAACTCAAGTGATTTAAGTACTCGTCTTGGGTGACCATATTAATAAATTGAGACACTAGAATAAGACCACGTGAATCTAAGGACATGTCTCATGACATAATTTTCATTGACTACATGAAAGTGATCCATGAAAATTTAGTCAATGTTTCCGCGAAATCCGATGATCGGGGACATCTCTAATTATACAGTATTCATATTATATTATTTTGTGAAACTATTCAATAATGAGATTAGAAAAAAATGATTGCTTGATAATCTTGCAATTTTCATGTCGGTAAATTTTCCATTAAAAATATTACATTACATGATAGCCTTCACTTTTGTAATTTAATGTCCATAAGTGGTATTTTAAAATAATATTAATCGGGAATTACAGAGGTTGATCTAGGAATTCGGTTATTTGTATTATAAAGTTGTGTGGTCTCATTGTAAAAATGGTATAGAATTCAAAACTGAATGACTAAGTTTAACCAAATAAATAGGATTATCATTTGGATGATAAGACAAAGGTATCTAGTGATCGTCTGTCTCTCCCCGACGTCGCATTATACGGTGAATTTGTTGTTAGAAATTAGGAAATAAGATTGCACAAAAAATACAAACATAAGATATATAAGTTGTCCAGTCTGATGTTTACGTTCAAAAAAAAATTATTGATAAATATTAATCACAAAATACAAAGTTATACACACTTTTAAATAACATATCTTTATATAATAGAAAATACATTAAAGTAAAAAATATTATTAAGATTATCGTAAAAGTCCAAAACATGAACAAAACATAGAACGGTTGTGAGCTCTACCTAGCTATTAGCTCTAACTAATTTTCATCATTTGTTATTTTTTCGACATATCCCAACATTTATTTGTATGTTGAGAAGTTATTACATGTTATTTTTTTGTAATAATACTAATGGGATTGAAGCGGAAAATTATATATTTGGGTATATTAATATTTTAGAATAAAGGATATGAAGGTTTTCTCGCACGATTAACGCATAATCGTGCATTAATCCCAAAACTAATTAATGAACTAATTCATTAATAAAATAAGACTTACTTGTTGTAGTTAGCTTCCACATGATCGTCACGACGAGGTAGTGCTACCGATCGGTTCACGATCACGAACGGATCGGATACGTGAACGTTTTTCCACGAATGGCCTTGTTCCGCAAATTCTAAGACCTACAGGGACTAATTCACAATTAATCCCTTCTGAGTGTGTGTGGATATATCTGGCCAAAATTATCACTTGGTCACCTGCTTTCTTTCCCCTTTTATAGGGAAACCCTTGTCTAGCCATCTCATCACTTAAGATGAGTAAGCATGCACCACATATTTGCTTAATCACCTTTCCAAGTGTCAAACACGTAGAAAGGCTGCTGAATTAGACTTTTACCGAATGGGCTTAGACTTTAACAAGCCTAATAATGGGTGTCAAAATCATAAGTCCAATGGGATAAATATTCCTTTTTAATTATCCCTATATTCAAATTTTAATGTCATTTCAAATACCATCCTACTTATTATGCACGCTTGGTCCTATTCCGTACATCCATCCTTCCCAGCTGCAATTCGGCGTCGATGAATCCTACAAGTTGCTTGTCCCCTCACCCAAGGACCCACGCTACGCACTTCTCGAGGTACCCCCTCATTATTATTATCATCATCATCATCATCATTATTATTACTATTATTATTATTATTATTATTATTATTATATGACGATGATGTAAATATGGACCGTGGGCTGGGATCTGCATTTGCAGGCCAACACAGTATACGGGGCTCTGCACGGGCTTCAGGTTTGTGTATATTATCAAAATCTTTTTTCCATTACGCCGTTCTCTTTTCAAAAAATATCTGATTCATTACCGAACTCTTCTGTTGCAAATACAGACATTTAGCCAACTATGTCAGTATAACTTCTCAATGACGAGGATGGAGATTCGGATGGCCCCATGGATTATCATTGATCAGCCCAGGTTCTCTTACAGAGGCCTCTTGATCGGTGAGCGCGTACATTCATTTCTTAACAACTCTAGTCTTCTTGTGGCTTCCTTGTCACCCATCTGAATCTGATTTGCTTTTGCAGACACATCAAGACATTATCAGCCAACCCGGGTAATAAAAAAAGTGATAGACTCTATGTCCTACGCAAAACTGGTGAGTAAAAGCATCAACAACATATCCCAAGTATCGGATTTCGTTTGGTCATTTAGTTAGTACTTCAACTGTCGAATCTTGACAGCTTTTTGATCGTTGTTCATGTTTTCCGCAGAATGTACTGCAATGGCATATCGTAGATACCCAATCCTTCCCTTTGGAGATACCCTCGTTCCCGAAACTTTGGGATGGTGCTTATTCACCGGTAGAGCGCTACACAATGGCCGATGCTGCTGATATCGTGAGGTCACATTTTTCTACCTTTTTGCTTCCTTTTTTTGTTTTACTATCCAAAGCAATACCCATTTGAAGAACTCGAGTATCTTTTATGTGACAAGGATGAAATGATCCTCCTGCAGATATGCTCAAAGGCGCGGGATCAACGTGTTGGCGGAATTCGACATACCCGGGCACGCACAATCTTGGTACTCATTTGCTCATTCATTTTAAATGTTTAGTAGAAAACATGAAATATATATTTTGATCTCTTTCTTTACTCATGCAACTATAACAGTAACAATAACACTGTGAAAGAGTAACCCCCATAAAAAGCAATCTAAAAAATTTGTCGTCTCTTTTTTTTAGTAATGCATCTATGGTATTAAATATTGGACAATTATTAAAACAATTTAAAATATTTACAAAATTCACATAACAGTAAATTAAAACTGGTTTATAATGCCACAATTAAAAGTATTTATTTGAATTAAGTGCATTAAAGTTATAAACTAACTTGCGAACCAATCAGCCTTTTGATTTCGATCTAAACATGTGCTTGCTACATCAGCTAACACACATTGTGTTGTTCTTCCTCTTGAAGGGGAACTGGCTATCCGTCATTGTGGCCATCAAAGGACTGTCAGCAGCCATTAGATGTCAGCAACGAGTTTACTTTCAAAGTGATAGATGGAATTCTTTCAGGTATTTATCATGCGTCTCATCGTAGGTGTGTGTGAATTTTTACATAGTTTGTTTGACCTTGTTAACGTAGACAGTACAAAACAAATGTCTCATGTTTCAGACTTGAGTAAGGTTTTTCCCTTCAAATTTGTTCACCTCGGGGGTGATGAAGTTAACACAAGTAAGTCCTGTCTGTCTCTGCATTTTCCTCTTTCGTGTTCCTTCTTCGGTTGCTGGCTAGCATTAAGCTGTCATAATTGGGATAATATTTGGTCCTGGACGTATATTTTTGTTCAGGGCTGTTTACTTTTCAAAAAAATAACTAGTAAAGGATATTGAACATCATTGAGTTGTTTGTTGATGACCTAACCTGCCAACTGACTTTCGTTTTTATTTTCAGGTTGTTGGACATCAACGCCTCGTATAAGCAAATGGTATAACTCTCTGCTTGTTCTACAGTCTGTAATTTTGGTTCTAATGTGTTGTTTGTCTGTCAGTTGTCGCACATTCTGTAAGATTCTCCCATCTAATTAAGAAACTGCAGGTTGAAACAAAAGGGTATGGATGCAGATCAAGCTTATCAGTACTTTGTGTTGCGAGGACAACAGATTGCTTTAAAACATGGATATGAAATTATCAACTGGTAAGAACCTAGCTTCTCTATTGGAGTAGTTAGTTGGTCTGGGATATGATGATGTCGTAGCCTCAGCCTAACGACGAATTGTTGCAGGGAGGAGACTTTTGTCAACTTCGGTGACAAACTGAGCAGGAAAACCGTGGTTCACAACTGGTAATGGGTTGTTTGTAAGTTTCATCCATGATTATCTATCTATCTATCTCTACGGAAAGTTGAATATGTCGGTAAAATATTACAGGCTCCGCAGCGACTTACCTGAGCAGGTAGTTGCAGCTGGGTTAAGGTGCATAGTGAGCGACCAAGGCAAGTGGTACTTGGACCATTTGGATTCTCTGTGGCAAGATTTCTATAAGTACGAGCCACTTGCAAACATAAAAGGGGCTACGAGGCAAAAGCTAGTTATTGGTGGGGAGGTATGCATGTGGGGAGAAACCGTAGATGCGTCGGACATAGAGCAAACCATATGGCCGCGGGCTGCAGCTGCTGCAGGTATTTTTCGCATTTTTTTAAGCATGAGTGTGTTATAATATTAGCTTCTTGGAAAATGCGGTAATTAAGTATCTTATCTTATCTTATGTGGTCCATCCTTTGTGGTGGTGGTGGTGGTTGGTGCAGAGCGGTTATGGACAGCATACGACAAGCTAGCCAAGGATCCGGAGGAAGTGGGAGCAAGGTTGGCAAGGTTTAGATGCCTATTGAATGAGAGAGGAGTGGCAGCAGCGCCACTGTATGGACAAGGTAGAGGGGCTCCACTAGAGCCGGGATCCTGCTATGTGCAATAGTACCTAATGTAATGTAATGAAAAGAAAATGATAAATGGAATTTGTGTTGTACTGTATCTTAAGAACGGCATAATAAAGTATTACATGCGCTAAAAGGCCGGCCAAGTAATCTAACAACTTCTGCTGTGTTCTATCAAGGAAACAGCCCATCATTGATTTGGTCCCAACCCAACAGTATTTACTATTTACATCATCATGGATAGGCTTACGTGGGAAATGGTCTCAAGAAGATGGACACAGTAATTCACGTAGACTTGAACATCATTGTTATAAACCGATTCGAGATTCGAATTGATTCACATCCAAAGACTGATGCCGATTTTGGAGGGGCATCAAGGACCACCGAACTCCCAATAAAAGCATGCATGTTGGGAAAATCACAAGATCGCTGAATTCCTTGTGGTGGAAGTCTTCCGTGTATCCTCCTTGAGAGTTAAGGCATTTGGGCCTTGGAGTTGAAGCTGCTGAGTGCTCACCTGGGTTTGGAATAGCAGCGAGTAGCAGAATGTTGTGCAGTTGTCACCAAAAGAGAAAGTGATTAGTCGGTTGTTTAGGACATTGTTGTCGTCCAGAGCGGCTCGGGGTTGGTTATAAGGGAATAGAAGTTGCAAGATAATAAAAGCTCAACATAACAAGCATCAGCAAAAAGTTGAAGAATCATCAGCTTCCTGATCGTAGAGCAGATAAATTGATGACCCCGAGTGCACTTGGTCGTCAATTTGAGCAATCACTACAAACAAAGTTACAACAGTACTGCAAGTGTCCTAACACAGAAATCTATTGAGAACAACCCTATGCAAAGTTGTACGGTCTTTAGTATGTTACATACTGCAATCTTTCCACATCAGAAAAAGGCAGAGGAACTGTTATAAGAAAGGAGAGGTTCATACAAGCATCAACTGACTCAACCTCCGCTTGGTCTGTTGCAACAGTGCTTTCACAGCCTCGTCCTTGGAGAAGTGACCTTTTCGGGATGCTAAATTTATGGCGGACACTACTTTCTTGAGCTCGTCAGACTCGTTACCAAGTGCATCTACGGCGACATAGCACAACAGGACCAAAGCATGCTTTTCAACTCCTATGTCTTCATGTTCTGCTAGAAGGAGTATGTGGTACAGACCTCCAAGGCTAACAATAGCTTTCGAGTGGTCCAAGTGCAAGAAGCTATGATCCCTACAAGTAAATTTTGAAAGTGCAGCTAAAGTTTCCTTAATTACCTCACAGTTGATTGATTCACGATTGTTGCTTGGTTCAAGCAGATGAACTAATGGGATGATCGGTTGTGTCACTTGGAATGTTGCTGCCAAATTCCCAATGGTTTTGATGCATGGGATGAGAAGCTCTGCAGTTACATATCTATGCATGCCAGACTTCACATCCAAGGCTTCTTTAATGATTCTCATTAATTGTTCCACAACAGTTTTATGAGCATGTGAACTGTGCTTGAACCCAGATCTTCTTAAGTCGGATTCCTTTTCAGCCACGGCTGTGATTTCCATCAAAGCCATCGCCGAAGATAGTTTTACATCCAATCTCCCATTCTGTAACAGCACCGCAAAGCACAAAGTAGCTCTTTTCTCGACAATAATGTGACATGCAGGGGTATTATTCTTGGCTAGAGCTCCAAGAGCCCGAGCTGCCGTCTCTCTAATTCTCTCATTGACATGAGGTGAGACCTCTTGTTGAGGTTGATTATGTTCCCCTGACATAGATTTCTCATTTCGTTCAGCCGCAACCTTTCTTTTGTTTGAGTTGTGCCGTGCAGCTACGATAGAAAGGACAGAAGTTGCCTTGTTGATGTCTTCCTGTAAATGCTCCTCAGCAACCTCAACTTGAAGGAGGCTGACGAGGGAAGTCACTAGATCATCTAGCGGCAATTTATCGCGGAATGTTGGGTCTATTGCTAGACATTTGGATATCACATGAGCAACCTCGGCCTGGAGTAGCATTGGACCTTGTTTCAGGATTTTGGAAAACACTCCCATGACCCCTGCTCTAACCAAGTGTTTGACTTCTCCAGATTGTTGTGGAATTGCGCCAAGTGCCATGACACTGATCAATTTATCATATATATTACCTTCTATGAGCAAGTTTAGGAGCAATCGTACCAGATATGGGCCTCTAATATCGAGATAGTACAGCAAAGTAGCCACATCATCCAATCTCTCCTCTGCAGATAATTCGTGGCGAGGGAGAGGCGGGAGAGACATACATGCATCGTGCAGGGATATCAGACCAAGCAGGCCAACAAACTTCTTAATATGAAACTCGGATGTGATCAATTCCCGTGCAGTCAATTCGTCGGAATTATAATCGCACATCAGAAAAAGTATCGGTTGTGTGGGAGGCCGCTGGAGCAAGAAAGTGAATAGAGTTGTGGTCAGGTATCTGCCTTTGTCATGTTCGAAGACTGACTTAGACACCGAGCTGAGGCAATCAACAAATGCTCCGAGACTTGACATGTTGACTCCACTTGGAATAGTCCAACAAAGCTTGCTTCTCGACATTTCAAGTGCTCTTCCTGATTCCATGGCTTCCTTTGCCAACTCGATCCTTCTCGTCACAATTTGCATCCCACTTTCGTGTGTATCAGCCATGGATGATGGGCTATTAGAGGTTAATGAATGAGTTTAGTTTGCAATATTCAGACATCTAATGTATGCGGATTTTGTGTCTTCGGGCAGTCGCTCCTGGAGTTGACCAACCAATTATTGGGGGCAACCTTATTTTTTACTAAACTGAAAAAAGTGGGCCACGTGCCTTTAAGACCAGCCACTAAGGAGAAAGCGCGCGCTTCCCCGTGCCACTAAGGAGGCGTCATCTTCAACTTTTGAATTTCTGTTAAAATAATAGACTAGTAACAAAGGTTTTGGTTAGCTATAAAGAGTTAAAAGACCTTTTATCATTTCATACTTATTCAAAAGTTATAACACCTGGTAACTAGGGATTGCAGTGGACAAAGTCGAAAGTAGATCCAGATCAAAATTCACTTGTTTTAAGTTATATCCAAATTAAGGAGATGGATTAGATGGGGATTACTAAAAAGCAATCCCTATCATGGGGATGAATTTTAGACCCTTGAAAAAAAATTTAGTTTTTAAAATTCTCATCCAAGGGTTATTATTTGTAGGAGTAGAATAGGTATTATGCTAATTCCTCTTTTCAAATCTCTAACCCCAAATATCCTCAAATCCCTCTTGTCAGATCTCTCCTTTCTGAGTTTAAATTTTGAAATCCCTCCTCCTAAATCCCTCCGCTTAAATCCATCCTTTCAAATCCCCAAATCTCCACCAACCAATAATTATTAATTACTCCATCAACATGATAAATTTCGCAATGACACTAATATTTGGGTAACTGTGGTACAAAAATTGGATATTGTGGTACCAATATTATAGATCAATGGTAACAATATTGAAGAACAGATGTACCAAAATTGATGAATCGTGTACCAATATTGACAAACTATATACTTAGATTGACGAACTGTGTACCAATATTGTTTAACAAAAGGTACCAATATTTATTTAAAAAGGTACCATTATTGTGAAAAAGGTACCAAAATTAAATGACAAGGGTACCAATATTAACGAAAGAAAGTACCAATATTACATACCAGAGGTACCAATATCTGAGCATATATATTACCATGATTCTGCGAAAAATTGTTAAAATTAATGGTGTTGCGGAGACTTACATTGGCTAAAAGAATTAGTGTTTCTTCATATACCCTTTTAGTGTTTCTTCAATATCTGGCACTTTTTGTGCATCCCTAATTTTTAAAATTTAAGTCTTCAATATTATGTTGCAAAAGGGGCAAGGTTGTGGAGGTTCGGGTGACCTCCAAGAAAGAGGTGAAGTGGTGGAAAGGTAAAGACTATTCTGCCTTTTTAGAAACTAATCCCCATGGTTAATCCCCACCTAATCTGGACTCCCAAATTATGATATTTTATTAGTTTTAAGTTCCAGATTCATGATACCTGAAAAAAATGTAGTTTAAATCTATTGATCCATTATTTAAAAAATTGAGTAGCATATATTAAAAAATATAGCATATCAGGCATAATTATTTTAATTATTTTAATGCTAATGTTTAGCTTATATTTTCACTGGTAATATTACATCTACATAACCAATTAGTAACATTACATCCATAAAATGAAACGGTAGCATAAACTACAAGAACAATGAATCAAGCATGGAAAAATATATTTCTAATGATACCATTAAGCTTAGATTCCAAATTATGATTTTGGGTAATAAAGATTAATTTTCTTTCAAGATCCACGATCAAAATATTCAAATCAAAAGAAGGAAGTCCACTTTTTTTTAAATAAAATTGTGAGAGAAATTGTTTTCCCAACTCCGATCTTGGACGGGCATTGAGACTCGATCCTCCCACTTCATGCTTAAGGACTGATCCCGTAACTATCAGACCATACATCCGGTAGTCTGTGCGTTTGAGTTTCACTCTTAGTTGTTTGGTGGGTTTTTGTTTCATTGGTAAGAGAGGGAAGACGAATTGTAGAGATGAAAATGTTTTTTTTAATTAGCGACTCCACGTTAGCTTATTTTTTAATTCATTAGGGTACGTTAAATAGAGAAATTCTACGACAGCTTTTATTATTTATCAACTAATTAATAACTGTTAAATAGAGAAATTTTATGATGGTCTTTATTATTTACCAACTAATTAATAATTGACTTGTGTAATTGTGCATGGTTAAATTTTCAATTCTTCGGGAGGTTAAAGGACGGAGTTGTGTTTTCTCCAGCTGGTTAAATTCTATTTTTAAGTTTTCCAGAGTGTATTTTGTTGTATATGCGCAGTTTATGTGGAGGTATGGCCCATCCAATCTTTTCCGAAACCTAAATTGCAAAGATCCACAACAATTGAAAAATCGCAAGAATTGAAAATTAACATGAAATGTTTTTTATCCGTTCTTAAGAAGTGTTATTGAATGAGATGATGATGGATGATGATGGGCTGTTAAAGGTTAATGACACAATCTGCATCCCACTTTCTTGTGTTTCAGACATGGATGATGATGGTCTGTTAGAGGTTAATGAATGAGATTAGTTTGCAATAAGCAGACATGAGCCTACAGGCTGCAGCCTGTATTTTGTCTATTTGGGTTTGCCTTTGTTTGCGCTTCTGTTTTGTCTGCTTGGCGATATATTGAACTAAAAACAAGTTCGTCTATTTCTTTTCATTTCCTTTCCTCGTAATAATTTGTATTTAATTAAAAAAAAGTTTCTACAGAAAAAAAAAGTTTGAAACAAGTGTTGTAGTACCTCTAAAGACAACGATGGATAAGATCATTTCCAAACCACACAATCGTATGTCAAAAAAACTGAAATTAAAAGTACTAAAAATATAGATATAAAAGATATCAAGCTATACAATATGGATGACAATATTAAAAAAAAACAAAATTTAGACATAAAAAAAATGAAAATTGTGTTATCAAACATACTACACATATGCAACTCCGATACGAAAAGGGATGAAGCAGTTACGAAAAATAAAACAAAATTTTAATAGAACCGCGATGAGAATGATATATATTCAATATAACTAACATTGGTTGCCCGAGGGGATATCATGTGTTAATCCACTTATCGTTCTCGTGAGTAAATACTAGGACCTCATCCGCCATCACGAGCAGATAGAGGTCACAGTTTGTAACCGAGATGCTAATAGAGTAACTGATTGGTTAGCTAATTTTGCGCTTAAATTACCGCGGAATTTGTACGTTCTTGAAAAGACCCCGGATGGGTGCCTTTCCTATTTGAAGGAAGACAGCCCTGATTGGTCTCTGTAACAGACTCTAATTTTGCCAGTTTATGCAAGGGCGACTAATGCCCACGTCTTCCACACAAAAAAAAAACTAACATTGGTGGCTCTTCCTTGGTAGAGGATTTTATCGCGGTTCTTTTGGATGAAGTCTTCTTCGGCCTTGTCCCTTTATATTGCACCAAATTGTTGTACGCTTATCTGAATTGTTGTACCCCTTTACGTCGAAGGTATAGAATTAGCACACACCTGAACCCTCCCTCCCTCCACCAAAGCTGCCACTCCAAGAAACGATATTTATCATCGGCATTTCGTCGAACATCTTCCTTACATCCCCAATCTCCCCCACAAACAAGTCAACCCCCGTCTTCACCACCCACCAGTCAATGCATCCCCAATCTCCCCCACAAAAGACACGTTCTTCACACGGCAACGCTCACCAACCGCTCGACCAAAGTACTCACTGGTAATAATACTAGACATCTGGAAAACAGCAAGATGATCGAGCTCCATGTGGTGATCTAAGGAAATATGTAATTTGGCTTTGGAGTAGCAGCAGTTCATGAGGTGGTGGGAAACGTGGGGGCCACGAGGGCGTGAAGCTGGACGACTCTCCACGGCACAACCTCGACCGGGTTTGAGATAGCAGCAAGTTGCAGACTGTCGCGTACTCCGAAAGAGCACGGGATCATCTGGTTGTTTAGGACAGCGTTGCGGTCCAGAGCAGGTCAAGTTGGTTTTAGGGGAGAAGAAGTTGATAAATAACAAGCATAAGCAAAAGTTTATGAATCAAACCGCAATGTCATTTTAGTAAATTGTGAATACTTCAATGTGTCCACATCAGAGAATGGCAGTGGTCCTATAACAAAAGAGTGATTCATGCAAGCATCAACTGGCCCAACCTCCGCTTAGTCTGTTGCAACAGTGCTTTCGTGGCTTCGTCCTTAGAGAAGTGGCCTTTCCGAGATGCTAAATTTGTGGCGGATGCTACTTTCTTCAGCTCGTCAGACTGGTTATTAAGTGCATCCATGGCGACGTAGCATAATAGGACCAAAGCATGCTTTTCAACTCCTATATCTTCATGTGCTGCTAGATGAAATATGATCTTCAGACCTCCAAGGCTTACAATAGCTTTCGAGTGGTCCAAGTGCAAGAAGCTATGATCTCTACAAGCAAATTTTGTGAGTGCTACTAAAGTCTCCTTGACTACCTCAGAGTTGTGTGATTCAAGCTGATGAATCAATGAGATTATTGGCTGTGTTTCTCGGAATGTTGCTGCCAAATTCCCAACGGTTTTGATGCATGTGATGAGAAGTTCTGTAGTTGAAGAGCTCTTCATGATCCTCATTAATTGATCGACGATAGTTTTGTGGGCATATGAATTGTGCTTGAATGCGGATCTTCTCAACTCAGATTCCTTTTGAGCCATGGCTGTGATTTCCATCAAAGCCTTGGCCGAAGATAGTTTTACATCCAATCTTTCGTTCTGTAGCAGCACCGCCAAGCGCAAAAGAGCTCTTTTCTCGACAATAATGTGACATGCAGGGGCATTGTCCTTGGCTAGAGCTTCAATAACCTTAGCTGCCATCACTCTCATTCTGGCCTTGACGTGAGGTGAGTCCTCGTTCTGAAGTTGATTATTTCCCCCTGACATAGATTTCTCATTTCCGTCATCCGCAACCTTCCTTTTGTTTGAATTGTGGCGTGCAGCTACGATTGAAAGGACAGAAGTTGCCTTGTTGATGTCATCATGTAGGTGCTCTTCTGCAACCTCAACTTGAAAGAGGCCGCCGAGGGATGTTATTAGATCATCAAGTGGCAGTTTATCACGGATCGTTGGGTCTATCGCCATACACTTGAAAATCACATGAGCAACCTCAGCCTGAAGTAGCATTGGTCCTTCTTTGAGGATTTTGTTAAACACCACTATAACCCCTTCTGCTACCAATTGTTCAACCTTTCTTGTTTTTTGTGCTATTGCCCCTATTGCTATGACACTGATCCATTTATCATATAAACTACCTCCTCTAAAGAAGTTTAGGAGCAATGAAACCTGAGATCGCCCTTCTGTCGTCAAAATTTCCTCGCTAAAGCCAAGACAACGCAGTGAAAAGGCCACATTCTTTGCTACTTCAATAACAATCCAACATAAGCAGGGATCGTTCTTGAGAAGAATTCTAAGAGTCTTAGTTACCGTAGCTATCGTTCTAGCTTTCACTTCAGGTGAGTTCTCATTTCCATCATCCACAAGCTTCGTTCTATTCGAGTTTTGACTTGCAGCTCCTTTAGAAAGGACTGAAGTTGTCATGATCATATCATTATGAAAACGCTCCTCATCAGCCATGAATTGAAGGTGGCTAACGAGGGAGCCTACAAGATCATGAAGCGGCAATTTATCATGGATTGTCTGGTCTATTGTCACAAATTTGGAGATCACATGGGCAACCTCAGCCTGAAGTACCATTGGACCTTGTTTCAGGATTTCGGAAAACACCCCCATCACCCCTGCTTCGACTAACTGTTTGACCTCTCCAGATTGTTGTGCTATTGCCCCAAGTGCCATGACACTGATCAATTTATCATATATTGTACCTTCTATGAGCAAGTTTAGGAGCAATCGTACCAGATCTGGGCCCCTAATATCGAGATAGTACAGCAAAGTAGCCACATCATCCAATCTCTCCGTAGCGAATTCGTGGCGAGGGAGAGGCGGGAGAGACATACATGCATCGTGCAGGGATATCAGGCCAAGCAGACCAAGCAACTTCTTAATATGACACTCGGATGTTTCCAATTTCCCGAAGTCGTCGACGAAATAATCCCCCCGAGTCGGAAAAGTTGGTTTTTTGGGAGGGTTGTGGAGCAAGAAAGTGAACATAATTGTGGTCAGGTATCCGCCTTTGTCATTTTCGAAGACCGACTTAGACACCGAGCTGAGGCAATCAACAAATGCTCTTAGACTTGACACGCTGGGTTTTGTTATCCAACGGGGAAACTGGCTTGGTGATTCCATGGCTTCGTTTGCCAACTCGATGCTTCTCGTCACTATCTGCATCCCACTTTCGTGTGGCAATAAGCATACATGTACCTGCTCTCTCTCTCCTCTCTCTCTCCTCTCTGTGAGAAATTAAAGAAAGTGAGCTTTGGGAGGTTTCGTTAGTGGTGGAAAGTAAACCAGGAAAGGAGATGGTACTGGGAGGAAGAAAAAACTTCCATCATTTTCTCTTGTTTTATGACTTTATCTGTACACTTATTACAACTTGTATACTAGTCTCCACACGTGATGAGGAAGAAGGAAAAAAATGGAAAGAGAACTCGCTAGTCGTCTGTACTGGAATATCGTCCTTGTGATGCGGTAGCCTGACCCACACGTCTCCAATGGGTTTTTTTTCAATTTAGTAATACTGTTTATAGTAAATTATCAAATTGATATAAAAAATAAATATTAAAAAATGACAACAAAAACAGAGAAAAATTATCCGTGACTATCAAGTCACGGAAATTTTTTC
>SOPF01026806.1:0-55152 GCA_012979155.1 Hypericum perforatum
GTAATTCTTTTCATAAAATTTAGTATAAAAGAAATAAAATTTGTAAATTGGTTATCATTTTATAAAATATGAGACATTAATTATTAATTAATGAATTCAATACTAATACAAAATATCTTAATCATATAAGTTTACGAGATAATACCATAGGGGAGATAGTTTATTTACTGACAAGGGTAACTTGCTGAGATTAGTTGAAGCAGAGGGGGTCACTCCCATGGTCTACGTGGACCAATTGCGTGCAGGGCATGCCTACTGCGAACTAACACGCGGCATACTCCCACATGTCAACAGGATATAGTAAGCCTTGTGCCACGCTGACACCCTTGCTTGATTTATCCACGTAGATTTTTTGCCATAAATTTTTTTCATAAATTATTTGTATGATTTTGCACCATTATGTTTGGAAAAAAATTATATGTTAATATTTTTACAAAAATACATGTATCTAATAATTTAATTGATGTAGTTCAAAAATTTTGTTGAATTTATCTGGTCAAGAATCATTTTAATAGTCTATAAATATATGTCATTAGCATTTTATTTTTTTCACTAATTCACAGATTCTCTTCTCATTTTTTTATAATTCTATCATCTTTTTATAATATTTTTTGAATTTTTCACGATATGGATCCTATTTCCCAAAATTCTGAATCTAATTTTAATTCTGGTTCAGATTCTAATTCTAATAATTTTTTGGTCAACTTTATGTATCAATAGCAAGCCCAAACTAAAGACAATTTTTTATTTTATGAGAATATTTTGAAGAAAAAGTACATCAATCGTATTCAACAAGAGCATTTTAATCCATGTTGAAGGTAATATCAATAGGGAGCAGGAAGTTGGTGATGAGCACTTGATCAAGGATTATTTTGTCCACACGCTAATATATAATGATGATATATTTGACAAAGATTTTGCATGTGGAGACCTTTATTCCTCCAAATAGTAAAAACAGTGAGTGTCATTTATCTATATTTTTGGCAAAATAAAAATATGGCTGGTAAACTTGGACTGTCAATATTATAGAAATGTAGTGCAGTAGTGAGAGTTTTGACCTATAAGACATCAGCTCATCTCGTGTGCGAATACTTGAGAATTGATAAAATTACAACAAAGAAAGCTCTGAAGAAGTTTGTAGAAGGTGCCTTATCTTGCTTTCGTGCAATGTATATGAGAAAGTACAATGAACAAGATCTGACAAGATAATTCTATGTAGCAGAACAACATGGATTCTCAAGCATGATAGACAGCAATATTGCATGTACTAGGAAATGAAAGAATCATCCATTCACATGGGCTGGACAATATATTGGAAGAAGTGGAAAAGCAATAATCATATTAGAACTGGTTATTTCATATGACCTATGGATATGAAATGTCTTCTTTGAAATACCTAATATGCGTAATGATATTAATGTATTACAAAGGTTAATTATTTTCCCTCGTGAATTGGAAGGTCAAAAACATAAAGTGGGCTACACCATCAACGACACACATAGAGAATGGTCATATTATCTTATCGATAGTATATATCCATATTGGACTAGCTTCGTTAAATCAGTTATAGTTCTAATAACCCTGAAACTCAAGATGTTTGCTGAACATCAAGATGAAAGTAGAAAAGATATGGAGAGAGCATTTGAAATTCTTTAAGCTCTTTTTGCATCCATAAAAAATCCAAGTCTTTTGTGTGACCAACCATCCATTAGAAAATTTATGATAGCATGTATCATATTGTATAATATGATGGTGGATGATGAACGAGATAGATATAATCTTCAACTATCAGAAGAATTTTTTAACGATAGACTGAACACTAGCAACAGTGCTTCCAACTATGCATACTTTATTGAACGCATCACATTCTCAGCACACTTTATGAGAGTTGATACACAAATTTATAGTATAAAAGCTCATATCGCTATAATAAAAATCTAAATTGAGCTTATTTGGAAAAAAATAGTAGTCATTGTTATCTACGAATAGTCTAAGATTCTTGTTGTTTATTATGCGTGATGTAGCCGTGCGACCGTGTGCAATCTGACATATCTCTACGAGTTTTATATATGTTATCAGATAGTCAGAGACAAAATATAGTAAAAAGCATATTTTATTAAAAAATTATTTAAAAGGAAAAATAAAATGTTTATTAATGTTTTTTAAACTATAAGTTTGCGAGGAAGAAAACATTCACTACAAGAATAATGGAATTTAGAGAGGGAAAAAAATTGCGATAAAAGCTTAAAATCCCCTCAAATATGATTTTGAAGGGAAAAAGTTCGCTGCAGGAATTCGCCTCTATATCTCCAAACTCGATTACGGCGTAGTGGTTGTCGCTATAGGTATTTGTGGTGATAAAAGTCAGCGCAATAGGGTAGCATATTAGTAGTGATAGTAGCATCGCAAAAAGTTATAGAGGCTGTCATTACTTCCCCGATAAAACCAATTGAGGTAGAATTATAGGCACCACTAAAATATTTTTGCGATAACTAAGGAAGGCATAAAAAATCATCGCTAAAAACCAATTGAGGGAGAATTAACGCTAAAATATTTTTGAGATAACTAATGAATCCTTGCATAAATAGATATGAGGCGTTAAAAATCACCACAAAAAATGTGCAACAACAAACTTTATTTAGATTCAATATCCCCATAAAATCAATTTTGAGGTAATTTACAATGGCCACTATTCTCATTTTAGGAGACCATTCTAATCATTTTTTTAAAATTAAATGTTTAATTTCATTTAATTTATTTCTCACTCTATTTATTTATCTTCTGGATCATTTCTTTATTTGAAACATTAAATATCAACTATTCATATATAATATTACAAATATTATAAAACACATTTTAATCAAAGCAGAGATGCCATAGTCATAAACGCACTTTTTTTAGTCTTAGGTCAATCAGTTATTGCCTCATTAATATGTCTTTCAAAGAAAAATTACGAATATAAAACAAAGGTGCAAAGCGCTTTCTTGAAAGAAAAATCCATGAAAAGCAGAGAATTAATTCCTTAATAATTAAGTCAAGAATCACGTAAACCCAACCCAAGAATCATCAAATCCTCACCTAAAAATCCCATCCAGGAATCACAAAAACCCCACCTAGAAACCCCAGCCGAAAAGCCCACCCATTGATTACATCAACTAAACAAAAAAAAAAGAAAGAGGAACTTAATTACTTTGGGTTGCTACGCTGGAGATGGGTCAGAGGAAACAAGAGACGAGAATCACATAAACAGAGAGAGGACTGGCAGAGAAATATATAGAGAGAGGAGGCGAAGAGACTTACCGGGGCGAGGCATGGAGGTTTTGTGGAAATGGCGCGAATGGTTTTGGGGAGGTAGAATTATATATTTGAGAAATTATTATATTATATATTGAATGTGTAAGGATGGTAATTGTATTAAAAAACCTAGTTAAAAGAGGTAAAACGATATAGTTTTAAGCAAACTTAAAGTTTTTGAGCGATTGCCTAAATAGTGAACTTATATAATAGTTTCACGATTAGTAATATATATTTATGTAGTACGTACTATATATATTAGATTAATGACACTATAGTACTAGTGAACTACTATATTTCCATGATTAGTAGTACTATAGTAACCAATTATTAGTTATTGAACTTATAATAAGATCATAAATATTACATTATTAATTATAAACTTAAAACATTGTGATCATGATTAGTTAGTACTATAATATACATATATTGTTGTGGTCAAAAATAGTAATTAGCAATGCTAAGGAATAAATATCTTCTGCATATATGTATGACCCTCATTATATTTTTTGCTATTATACAGATATACACACACACATGTATATACATATAATCTACATTGCTAAATTTACAACCTATATATATAAGTATAGCATGTTGATTTAATTGAAACTACTATATAAAAATTACAATAAAGAGAAGTCCGGAATTGTGGCAATTTGATCTCCACTAAAAATGTTTGGCGGCAAAAAATTGAAAGTCCAACTACAGCGTTATAGTAAAGATCAAATATGTCTAGAAACTTTTAGCCGCAATATCACTTTTTTTCACACAATTTATTACTAGCCGAGAAAAAATATGTCGCCTCTAAAAACCTATAGCAACGATCAAATTTATGTTGCCGCAATAGATTTTTAGAGGGGAAACAGTCTTCTCCGCAACATATTTTCATACGCCATATCATAATTTTTGTCACAATAGATCTCTACGGTAGTTAATCCAGCGCTAAATTTTCTTCTATACAACCTAAAATTCTAGTAGTGATTATAGGTTTGAAAGTGGAAAAAAATAATAAATTGGAAAATGTGTAAAAATTATATATAATAAAAATGTACCAACGTGCGTGAAAGTATGAAAATTAAGATTAGAGAACAGATAACTACTTTGGAATTTTTTTTCCATATTTCAAAACATTTCTGTTACAAATCTTAGTTAGTCAATTTATTTAAGGTCAAAAGATTTATAATCGAGCAACATAAAGTATTGTAATTATCAAAGAGGTAAAAAATTAAACTGTGATATCTGTATAATATAAAATTTATCTTTTGAAAAAAATGTCATTCAATTCAATTCATTTAATAGGCATGAACAAACGAAGACAAAGATTGAGAGAAAAAAAAACGTAAAAAGTCAAGTTTCTAGCATCTGTACAGGTGTCAACGTAGCATTATTGACATGTTCAAAAATATTCAATTCATTGCACTTAAAAGACATAGCAATATGGAACAAAGATAGGGAGGAAAAAAAGAAAAATTCTAGTCAAAGTTTTTAGCATCTGTACAAGTGGCAACGTAGCATTTTTGTTACTAGGGTTATGACTTATGACTAAAACAGTTCCAGGCTAAATTAAATTCTTCTTTTCTTTATTGACATTTTTATTACAAAGTTGGGTAGGAGGACAGGAGTGGGGGCCCACGTTGACGCGGGTGCGAGACCAATTGCGAAGGACCAGAGGAAGCGCGGCTGCCGCTTTTCGGGTGGGTCCCGGTCATATCTACGAACAATATCTCGCTTTATGATTCCTCCGTCCAATTTATTATTTGGTCTAATTTATTATTAATTTTAGGTAAAAGTTCACTCCATTGCTCCCTATTTTTATCCCTTTGCACTACCTTAAGCTTTGGTTCCAAAATGTGCGACCAAATGGTATTATTTTGACTAATTGATACATTACTATTCAAATAATGTTTTTAGATGAAGGTTTCCTAAATATTATCATATTATAATTTAAAAATAAAAAAAATTGCAAGAAGAAAAAATCGGGTTTATTCATTTTTTAGAACCATATTTGTTTCCTAATAAAGAAATTACTTCAAATAATATAAATTATAAATTCTGGCTATTTGGTTGAATAATTTGAAATACATAATACCATGTCAAAGTCAATTAAATCACATCATACTAAATTATTGTAATTCAATTATAATATCTTTGCTATTTTGTTGAATCACATGGTATTGAATTATTTACAAACCACATAATACAGTCTCCGCGATTTAAAGATGACGATTATTTGTGGATTTGAATATCATCAAATCTTACAAATTAAAATTTTGTTATAATTGATTAAGAATGTAATCATTTTTTTACTCAAATAATTATATGTTAATACTTGGTATATTTGATTGTGCTCCGCGTTTTTGCCGAATGTCATATAAGTCAGCATTTCAAACCCACAGGTTCCCAATCAGAGACTATAATTTTCTACTTTTTAAATTGTTAGTTGAGCAATGTGACCATGTCATAGCACGAACCATACATAAGTTATTGATGGGAGATGTCAAACATTTAAACAAATCACTTAATTAGTGAATCATTTAATCCACTAGTCAGCTGAACAGTCGTCCCACTTAGTTAATAAGTCCTCTCGTGCTCTTTTTTTTATTAGTCACTTGCACATGAAAAAGCAAGCTTAAAGAACAATTGAAACGATAACAAAATCTATATTATTGGATGCATTATTAATTGATATATTTATTATTTCAAATAATCAATCATTGATGTTATTTTAATATATAGTGTGGGTAGTTGTCAGTTCTCCGTCTGTACCCTCGGACCGCAAAATTGACAAGTATTTAATTTGAGTTATTTTAGTTTAACTAAAAAATTAATTTTGAGTTTTAAAAAAACTGTATCAAGAATTCGCTAAAAATGAATTCATCATTGCAAAGATTTTACAATGTTCTATTCAAAATAGTCGATTGAAATTTTAAAAACTATGTACCCAAAAAATATATATTTTTGTATAGATAAACACAACGTCTATTTACATTGTAAGATATTGAACTCATTACACTTGAAATAAAGTAACTTCTATATCTTTAAGCCAAATACCTACTGACAAAAAGTATATAATAAAACGATTAATTTGTTCATATGCTTTGAATGTTTCAACACGTATGTTTCTTTTTAGCCACAATAATATAATCCACTAGCATCGCCCATGGTTCTCGTTACCCATGCGAAAACCACTCTGGGACAAAAGATTGGCGTTCTGCTTCTAGAATAGGTTTATCGTCTAATGGTACCTGTGTTACGGGACGAATATTTAGTAGTAGTTGAAAAAGGATAAAATGAAAGGTCATTTACGTAATTCTGGTTTTTTTAATAATGCAACGACTATTGGGCAGCATCGTGATATTTCAAAAAGGAAAATACAATAACATGGTCCCCGGCTCTGGACTCGGACACGTATCATGATTAGGACGGCTATTGAGTATATTTTATCCCCTAAAAAAGTATAATTTGCGTCTCAATAAATTTTTGAACAAGCAATTATAAAAAAAATTACAATGAGTAGTGATATTGGGATATAGAAACAATATTTATAAATAATGTGAAATAATTGTCGCCCATTTAAAGAACATTTCTGCCTAGATTTGCTCCCGCCATGACTTTCTCATTGTGACCGAATAATCTTGATCTCACCATTTTATTCATACACACACATCTACTAAACTTATGTAAAATACAATTGCAGATATTATAAAACTCGTTGATTAAACCGATTTTTAGTAGAATGGTTTACAAATTTAAAAAAATACTAACATTTTGTCAAACTAACTAATGTGATCCGCGTTATTTTTTCGATATACTTTATTCACTATCTAGCTCCATTGAGTTCCAATATGAAGATGACGTTACAATAGTATTTTACCATATTTATACGACCAAAAATCAAATTTTATTTAAATAAATTTAATATTTTCACCAACTGGTTGTTGTATTTCATTAACATCTCAACAATTATTACATGTATGTATGTGTGTAAGTATGTATGATCAGACAGATGTGTGTGTGTTTGGATATTTTTTGAAAATTCCCATTTCCAAAACTTTGTATGTATATAGGGATATATATATATATATATATATATATTCTTATCCTATTTTGCAGGTCTTAGGATTTACTAGTCATAAGGGTAATATGAATTTGTGTTTATTAATTTTAATAGGGTATGAGTTTCAAAAAGACCAATATAAGCATAAACTTATTATTTAAATCATACTTAAGACTATTAGTTAGACCCTACTTAGACTTATTTTATTATTTAAATAATTATAATACATATATAAATTAATCCAAAAGAATCCCTAACGCCTAATTAGAAAAATCTAATAGCTACCAAAAAAAAACTCTGACACCTAATTAGCAACTAATCTAAAAACTGTAACTTGATAATTATATATGTTATCAAATTTGTGATTTAAAATAATTTGCTTAAGTTTGATATCTTATTTTACTCAACAAATTTAGTATAATGAGTAAATAATATAGAATATATTTTAATTATTGATGATGTCAAGTGAAATTTTTGGTATATTTAATACTAATTTTTATTATTAAAATATTAAATATTAAATGATTAATTAAATAATTAATTTGATATCCAGATATAGAAACAAGCAAGAAGAGTCAGATTATAGAAAGAAAAAGATAATTACGAAGACGTATTCAGAAATTACATGGAAATTTAACCAAAAAATATTTTATTTTAGAATTTTATATTTAACATTTATCAATTTATTGATAACTTTTTAACCATATTTATTTAGTTAGTTAATGTATTATTATTTGGTTTAAATTTAGTTTTATTATTATTATTATTATTTTATTATACAGATTTTATTTATTATTATTTTTATATGGATTATAATTAAAATTATAATTAAAATATTATATTATAAAATAATGACTCTATGTATCTTTGTTTAGATCTAAAAATTCAGATCTGAATTTTTATAAAAGAATTCAAAAAATCGTATATATAGCTAAAATAAATAGGGTATTAATCATATTAATACTCTTATCTTATCAACCGCCATTGCTACATGTATGTAAGATTTAGTTGTAAAACCTGCCTTAGATCTCTTTCCTGGGATTGGATTTCATCACATTAATGTACTATTGTTCATTGATTTTCGCATTTAATATAAGTTATCATGTTTAACCGTCAAAAAGATAAAGACGCATGGATACCGAATACGTGGCCGCAATTTAATAGCTTATAGCCGGCAACTAAGATAGCTAAGTAAATTTCACAACAAAAAAAAATAACTAAGGAAATTGAGATGGTGGATATGCCCTTTCAAATAAATAATTGAAGCATTACGAGGCTGATAGGGACAGACAAATACCCGCCGGCTTGTCGGCGTCCCCGCGACGTGTCGCAAAACCTTGATGGTGTTTTTCGTCCGGGAGGTGGGACCCACTTCCTAGCCGTACTGTTGTTTTGTGGAGATCGGGACACATTCTAACTAGGATGACACTTGATCGCCACGTGTGACGCCAACAAAAGCGAAAGAGCATCTACGGTTGAAATTGGACCCGAAACAGTTATTCTTTTCCTCAGAAAATGATTTGTTTGGCCAACCACTCAGATATATACCAACTACGTTAGTTCATGTATAGCGAGTTAACATTATCTTAATAACTAAATATTTTAATTTCAAACTACTTGAATGCACAAATAACTAAATAATTATTTGATATATGATAATTGTAAAGAATTTCACCCTAATCAAAACTAAATTAGTCAATTAAGTGTTACGCTATTATATTGGGGCGGAGGGAGGTGGCAGTGGGGCAATTCACTTAATTTTATTTTATTTTTGATAATTAAATAATATTTTTTATTGTACCTCTCTACTAAAATTGAAATTGATCTACTAAAAAATTAATTAAGTTACAAATTAAAATGAAATCTAAAAAAATTATATATTTTTTATATTATTCACAGTCTTTAAATTTTCTAACTTCGTTCTTTGACAAAAGAAAAATCTTGTAACGTCTTTCAATGCAACAACATGGAAATGAACATTTGAAAACCCTTCAAAATACTTGAATTAGAAAACTAAACAATAAGATCCAAAAATGTAAAGTACCTAATCTTTACTAATTCAACTTAGCTGAGTGACTTAGACTTCTCCGTCATCCAACTATAACGCAAAAAATAATATTTTAGAGTTTTAGCTAACAAGGAAAGAGATATTAAATTGAAAATAATGTTCGGAAACTATGAAGTGAAAGTATACACACTTTTTGGTGCAAATAAAATACAGTAATTACCTCAAAAAAGAGAAAAGACAGTAAATTATTATCTGGTAGAAAGAAGAAATAGTATTTTTTAAATCGACTTTGTAACTGGTGGACCAACGCACTAGGTATAATCATAAAAGTATAAGTGGGCGAGGAAAGGATAATTTATGGGGCGGCTGCTTTGGTTTTTTGCCGACACGTTCTCCTTTTCTTACCTTTGCGCCTCACAATTTCCACTCCGCGAGGCCACAACTTGCGTCGAGGCTACGCGTTGTTTTTTTTGTCCCTTTCATTTTGACGAAGTTTATAAAGCATTTGTTATGTTGCTTTAGATTAGCAATAAGTGAATGAGATTATTTTAGACTATTATGAGCGAAAGGTATGGGATATATTTAATTATGTGATATCGATATATTTTGTTATGTGATATTAATATTTTTTTATGTTATATTGGATAATATATTTTTCGTTTTTATTAAATAACATTTTTTGTTTATTATTTTAAACAACGTAATTGTTTATTTGATCCCGGTGTTTCTAGGGTTTGGCCAACATGGCTTTCTCGTATGAACCAGAGAATATTAGTCTCTTGATCCAGTCTATAAAACAATGTCCGTCTCACCTGATTCCGTAGGAAGAAAGAGGGAATTATCTATTCCATCCAGCAACAGGTTTATTAAACCTGTTTAAATATGCGCATTTTTTTTTATCAAATAAACATCAATGCAATTTTTTTTACGGATGTTGGTTTTTTTATACATTATTATTTCAAGTAACAGGTTTTTTTCATAATGTTTGAAGTTTCTTTATTCCATATAATTACAAAAGGTGCAGAAAAATTGGACTCGTTAACTATCGTATTAACACAGTGGTCGATAATTCTTCTTTTGCGGCCAATCGTATCTTATCTCTTAATTAGCAACGACTAATTAAAAATAAAAGATTGTCCAACTTTATATAAATTTTTTTATTTTTGATTTTCTATGATAAAGTAGTCTTTCGTCATCAATCAATATCAATTATCATAGGTAAATAAATATATTTCTAGTTTATATCTGTAAAAATATACCAATATTCAATAAAAAAAAACCTATACCATTATACTAATATTCCTTATAGCGACGTGATTAATGTGTGTCGCTTTCGTGAACAATGATATCATTAAATAATTCCAAAGCACGACTGGCAAAGAGATAAGCTATGATTGCTCGATCACAATTTTTTTTTATTTTGAGAAGATTTATTTTATTTCGTGGTCGTATTGAATTGTCTTCAAGTCCAACGTTAAGATTTTGACGGAGTTAATTTTGGTACAAACATCGACGTGGACCTTCATGACTCATGCCATTTCCCCACGTGAAGAATTTTTTTGAAGTTGGATGGAATCTTAGATATTTTTGTTTAAAACACATCGTACTCAATATTTATTTTGTATAACAATTTAATTGATTTTTTTCCTAGTAAATTTATCCTAACTAAACTTTTTGGATCATATACTATTTTCTTTTTTTCCTGGGCAAGATAGAATGTCTTTGACTCTTTGTCCTCTTGATTTAAGTAATTTCAGTCGAATACAAAATATTTCAATCGGGCAATGAATAAATTGGCCAATTGAGTAACAACTTGATCTAGGAAAAAATTTAGTTTGTTCTATTGGGTGCGACATTAGACTTCAGAGTCAAGAGTTCTTTTGTGTAACGATTTTATGACATAAATTGAAGAATATAAATAGTAAGCTAATTCTTAAAAAAAGACACCTAATTCTGTTGACGTCAATGTTTTGAATTTGGTCTAATATAAATTTTTAAGTTTTATTTGAATATATTATATTTATAATCAAATATTATTAAATTCTGTATAAGAATGATTTCTCAATATTATATTTCATATCGCAATGGTTAGGACATACGAGCTTCAAATAAATAAAGGCCACTCACCATTTGTTGACACGATTGGCCAATTGAATCAGGACTCGGTCTAGGAAAAGACGCTCTAATGAGTATATGACATCATACCTCAAAATCAAGTTCTTTTGTTTAACACGGTCTCTTTGGTATAGCTAAATAATTATCAGTTTCCACATGTTTAATTGCTAGATGGTAGTATTTGACTCATAATTGATATTTGATTTTTAAAAAGTATTTGATAAATTATAATTAGTTGTTACTTTTGAGTTACAAAATTATTTATAAATGTATTAGATTAGTGAACTTCATTCTTTTAATTCATTTTTTTAATATATTGTCAATAAAATTAACTATTATTTTGCATTAATGCATTTGTTATTTGATTTTGCAAACTCAAACTCATTTTTGTTTAAAAATTTGCATCCAACAACGATTGTAATAAAAAAAGTGATAAAAACATATTCCATAACAAAAACTTATCTCTTTAAAACTTATCTCTCTAAAACTTAACATAACTATTTGTTCTTATCAATAATAACAAATTTAATCTTAATTATAAATAAATATAAAAATAGAAAGTAATTCTTTATTGTGAAGATAAAGAGATAGAAAATAATCAAGTACGCAAAATTAAATAATATTATTAAAAGTTTTAGGAGTATGTCGATAATCTGATAATGTAAAAATTATAGTTAAACTATCAAACAAAAATCTTAGCTAAATATTTTAAAATCAGGTGTTAAACATCTATTAGTCAATAATTAATCATCAAAAACTAAACCAAACACTTATTATGAAAGGCAAGTTAATTCTTAAAGAAAGAGAGTTACTGTTGTTGATGTCAATCTTATGAATTTGGTCCATCAAAAATCTTTTAGGTTTTATTTAAATTTTTTATATTCAAAGTAGAACATCATTAAATTTATTTATGAGACAATTTTCTGAATAATATCGTTTATATCACAAAATTTGAACATAAAACATTCTCAAATAAATGAAGTCACTTACCATTTGTTGCGACGAGGATGTCACAACACATTTTATCACGGGATCGTAATGAATGGTGTTTGCCACCGAGTCTGAAATTAGTACGCTTAGCGGAAGGGGAGCGACCTAATGTCTTTTGGGTTTCATAAGTATTTCGCATGAGGTCAGCAGGTGATTATTTTGCGGGTTGGCTTTTACATAACTTTTTTTTTTCTTTATTATTAATACATGACTTACAAAAATTCTACTTAGCACTTGCACTAGCTATTGGTCGAATAGTACTCTCTAAAACATGTTCAATAATGCTCGATTGAATATATACCCAAGATTAAACAAATAACAGTATACTACTAACGCGTTACCTTAAGACAGATGCAAGAGTATTTTTTTGTTGTTGCAAGAGTTTAGCCTTGCTTTCCGTTGTTGTGACAATTTTATTAAATTGAATGAATTATGATTAATGATGAGGTTGTAACTTCAGTCAAACACCAAGATTTATTCATGATTTTTTACTTTGTCAGTGTCATTTAGTATCATTTGACAAACTTAATAATTGGATTACAACTGTTAATTAAATGAAAGTGCGCTATATGATCGTTATAAATTAATTCGGTCACAACCAATAAGTACATTGAGAAGGGATAAGCCGTTGATAAAGTTGTTTGAGCTTAATTTATGATAACTAGAATTTATTGAAAACAAAAAATTGTTAAATACTTGTCTAAAATATTTTGTGAATAAATTATCTTTTCTAAAAGGGCAAATTACCCTGTAGTCCCTGGTCTTTACCGAAATCTCCTATTAGGTCCCTCCTATTACATAAATGATTAATCCGTCCCTCTTTTATTCAAAAATATTTGTCTCGGGTCCCCACCAACCAAATCGGACTTTTTTTTAATTTTTTGTCATGTGAAATGACTATTTTATCCCTCACAAAACGACAAATCATTTGTGACAAATGGGGACCCAATAAGAGAATAATGTAAAGACCATGGACCTGAGGGTAATTTGCCCTTTCTAAAAATATTAGTAACCCAAACTTAGATTCATTGCCTAGTTAGTATTCGGAGACGTACAAGTTACCATATCCAGATAAGGTAAATACAACCATTGGGTTTTCTTGGGCATAAAACTTACATTTCAGTTCCGACGGAGTTCTCCTTTTATAGAAAAATTCGACCGTCGAGAAGCTGCCATGTGGCATGCCATGTGTGCACAATGTGGCGGCACGTGACATGGCAGACCCGCATGTCTGCCACGTGTCTTGTCACTAGACCTGCATGTCCGCCAAGTGAAAGTCACGTGACAGGCGCACATGACTATCAAATGGTAACAATGTGACAGGCAGACTGCATGTCTGCCACGTGGTGTGCCACGTGGTGTGCCTAGGTGCATGTATGCCACGTGACATGCCACATGGCAAAGTTGCTTGTAGCCTTGCCACGTGGAAGTCTGGCATGCTCAATATGATGCTGCCATTTTTGGCAGCAACTACATTAGTGCTGAAGTTGACTCCTCTAGAATGAGCCACGTTAGCGTTAAAGCGGCCCAGACTCAAACTCGCACAATGATGAATGAGAGTTGGGCTCGAAGCCCAACAGTCACCAAGAATACCTATAAGGTTATCCTTAAGAAGGTCCATTCAAGATTGCAAGTATGGTGTGTGATGATATTAAGAAGATTCAACATCTTGGGATTCTGATTACGGATAAGAAGAATCTGCCATCCTGCGGTGTTAGATTTCAAAAATTGGCTTAAGATGGCAAATTTTCCAGTTCCAAGTTGATCCAAATATGAGGGTTTTCAAAAAACCTCTCTCGATGTAGATATTTTCTCTTGGTCGCTGCCCCTCCCACCTTCCCTTTCTATTTTATCTCATCTTCTCTTCCTCCCTCTTTGCTCCACCTCTCTCCAACTATATCTCCACTTTCCTCTTTGTGTTACCTCCTTTCTCCTAATATGTATTGGTGTTTTAGATGGTGGTGAGTAAAAGCTGGGAGCAGTGTCCACTACTCATCTAGTGATTGTTAGGCCAGAGAATGTTTCTCAGACCCCAGCAATCGCTAGAAAGCCAACGACCACTGGTGGCGACTGTAGCAGATTTTTCTGTTCAGACCAGGAATTATTTTGAACTCCTAGTTTGACCTAGATAAGGTTTTCTTGTATCCTTAGTATTACCCACTATATAGGGACATGTTACTAGGGTTGTATTAAGGACATGTGACTTGGTTCCTATCAATAAAAGTTCTCTTTTCTCACTGTGGATGTAGGCAATAGGCCGAACCACATTATATCTTATATCGTGTTCTTTGTGTGATATTGTTCCCGCATTGGTGTGCGATCATAACAAGTGGTATCAGAGCTTTTTGGTAAGAGGAAGATGGACTGTGCAAAGTTCATTCTTGTGAAGTTCGATGGTTCGTCGAATTTCGAGTTACGGCAAAGGCGTATCAAAGATCTCCTCGTGCAACAAGGGATGGTTGTCGCGCTTGATGCTGTCCAAACTAGGATCAATTATACGTGCAAGAATTACACGATTGCACAAGTAATATTGTGATAAGTAGGATCATTTCTACAGGGAATAACGAGTGAAAGTTGTTCATCAAGTACCAGTTTATGCGTTCTTAGATCTTAAGCTAAGCGAACGGATCTTTGGGTTGATGATCTAACACTATTACTACCAATAATATCGTAAAATCTCAAGGTTGTCAATCTCAATCTTTTGACGATACTTCTATACTACAATCTCAATATCGTTATGAGCCTAAGTTTGTCAGGCCTAGATTCACAAACAATATCAAGTTTACTGTGATAAATAAATAAAAGCTATGATCTAAACCAAGTTGTCATCCTTGATCCATGATCATACATACGTCAAATAAAACCAAGTCTATAAAGAACGAAGAACAAGAAAGTTGTAATTTAAATCAAGCTGTCACTTTTGATTCATGCAAACATTGGTCAATCAATCAACCAAGTACCTAACGATTGAAGTTTATGATCGTAATCAAGCTGTCACTCTTGACTCATGAACATATACACAATCAATTAATCAAACAACAATAACAAAGAGATTGAATATAATAACAAAACTCCTTGCTAATGAGAATGAAAGTACCTTCTTGATCAATGATTCAAATGTTGCTTACAGCCTTCTTGTCTCAAGAACACAAAATAAATCTAACAAATCAAATCTAGAACTTGGAGGTTGCTAGTCTAAGAATGGATGATCTTCTCCTCCTCTCCAAAGTTCCCTTCTTTCTCTCCCTCCAAGTTGTGTTTTAATGCCTGCCTACTCCCCCTTTTTGTCCTCTCCCATTTTCTAGCTGGTGTGGGCCAATACCCCTTTAGACAAAGCAAGGTGGGAAGTTTGGTGAAGCATTTGTTTAAGTTCTTTTTCGGAGGCCAGCGTATGCTGGGAAGCCAGCGTATGCAGGGGTCAGCTACTGCCCCTTTTTGCTCTTTCTCCTCTCTTGGTTCGAACAAGACCAGCGTACGCTAGGAAGCCAGCGTACGCTGGGGTCAGCTACTGCCCCTTTTTGCTCTTTCTCCTCTCTTGGTTCGAACAAGGCCAGTGTACGCTGGGAAGCCAGCGTACGCTGAGGTCCAAGGCTACCCCTTCTCATGTCTTGCCTTTAAACCTCTGATCTTTGCCCAACTCATCACTTATGGTCACCAATCTTCACCCCAACTCTTCGTGTGCTCCAAACACCTACAAAACACATAAAAACAATAGACATTATTCTCCTTGACCAATCAAACAAAATGAAACAAAATATAGACAGGACTCAACTTAACAACTCCTAAAACATGACAAAAACTCAACAAACTAAAGCTAAATGAATGCATGTTCTCACATGCATCACACCCCTACACTTACTTCTTTGCTTGTCCTCAAGCAAAGTGCATCAGAAAACCAACAAGTGGTGCCATCAGAATTCAAACATTCATCACAAGATCATCCCCACAATCACACATCACATCATTGAGCATTATGAATACAAAATCCATAGATAATTACACCCTCAATCGTTTAATCAAGTTTTCACACCTAGTGTTTTGGACTAGAGAGTTAACCACTTATAAGATAGGATTAATTTAAGCTCACAATTGTATGGTAGTCAACTATCCTACTCTCATGTGCACATTCAAGTTCTAAGAGTGTTAAATGTCATACCAAAACACACTTGAAACAAAGTAGATCATGCCATAGGAGGGACTTTTATTGGGTTATAATGGGGCTAAAGGTAAAGGTAAGAAGATATATGTATGGGTATTAGCTAAACTACCCAATCCGAGAAGCTAAATACAAATTTCTAACTCTCGTCTATTCTACGCATCTCACCTTTTTCTCTTGATCACTCATTCCCATTTTAACCCAAATCATAAAGACCATTTTATTTTGTTCGACTTGCTCACTTGGTTCCTTGTACTTTTCTTAACTTTTATGCTCGATTCTTTCTTTCTTTTCATTTTCCTTTTTGATTTTTCTTTAAGTACAAGGCATACTATTTTTTTCTTTTTACAAGTCAAGCCTTTACACTCTCATGGTCTTACTACCCGCAACCCTCATATGATAAAACACCCTCCAAGCTTTACTACTATATGAATCCTTACACAATTTTCCCAAAAATATAATCCTAAAACTTCCTCGGAAGAATAGTCAAAGGTGGGAAAGTTCATGAACAAAGGTTATATAATAGCTTACATATAATATTTCAATGAATAAGCTCAAGCTCAAAGGGGTATGCAACGGATGAGATCGAGTTTTTGGCTCTAAGGCTCTAGGCTTATGACAAAATGGCCCTCGAACTCTCTACCTTATTGAGTAATGCAAGGTAATCTTCTAACACTCTCATTGCTCAAACTATGCACACACCTCATAAATAAAATGAGAACAGGTTGTCCTCACCATCGGCTCAAAAATCTTACAAGGTCACTCGTAAATTCTCTAGTTTAGTCTACCAGGTGTAACGACTAGCCTAAATGAACGAGGATATAATTGCATATGTCATAAAATTCACTTTGCTCAAGAGTATTGAATGCATGATATGGAGTTTTTCTTATGACAAAAAGTTCAAAATTTCCAAGGATTTTTCATCATATGCAACAGACTCTAACACACTTCAATCAAAAACACAAAACACACACAAACAGACTCGATCACATACATAAAACAAAATAACAAACAAAGTAAAAAGAGGCACATGCATAGCAAGATCAACACAAATAATCAAAAATTAAAACACACACAATGCACCCCCACACTCAGAAGACACATTGTCCTCAATGTGTAGAGTTAAACATACAAGTCACAAGAAGAAGAAATCTAAATATATAAATACAAAATAAAACAAGTTAAGGAGAAGATAAAGCCTGTTCAAGGAGATGGTGGTGGTGGTTGGAGGTGTTTTCCGAGACATTCCTATTGAGCACGGTTGAAGGCCTGGTCCTCTTGATATTGCTTTGGGTAAGGTCGACCAGTTAAGGTGGATGCAAGCTTGAGCTTTCTTCTGTGGGAGGTTGTTGAGATATGGAGCTTAATGATACTCTGGAAGGTAGATATGTCGAATAGGGATGCCCAGGATTCGACAGTTTTGAAATCGAAGTTTGTATGAGGGAGAAAACTGAAGTTAAAGTTTGGGCTGCAGAGGACCAAATACCGAGGCCAGCGTACGCTGGGGTTCGATTCTGCCCCTTGTGTGTTTTCTCTTGGACATGGCCAGCGTACGCTGGGAAGCCAGCGTACGCTGGGGTCAGCTTCTATCCCATGCTTGTGTTTTGCTCCCAGACAAGCTGTTGATTTGTAAAATTGACAAAATGACATATTTTTCGAGGGTAACCATATGTAAATTCCCCTAGAAACCCACAAACTCAGGGAAACTCGGATGAGTGACTCAAAATTCAAAAAGATTGAGTGAAAAAGAAGAATGTAGTTCTAAGTTAACGTTGTTAGCTTGACGGTAGTTATTGATCACCAAGGTCCTGGGTCATCGAGGTCCCCCTTTTGTTCGCGTAAATTGATGTTGATGGTCAAGTCATCCTGTAGGTGCTCCGTGCCCACTTTAAATTTTGTCTTGGTGTCATGTTTGTGCATGTGGATGTAAGATAGCTTTTTAACATGTGCATGATCAAAAGATATAGAAATAGGAATAGGCAGTTTATAATTACTACTCATGTAAGCATACTGCAAATGACTTGATGGTAGTTTATGGTTCAAATCTGGTGGTTCAGTGGCTTGCACCCAGGATGCTTGTTTGTTAAAGTCATGCTCCTTCACTACATCTTGAATTTCCTACATTGCTTTAAGTGTGTCTTTCGGAAAAGCCTTGTTAATATGCTCGGGTACAAATTGTTCATGATATCAATACTATGGCAGTCATGCTCTTCAGTAGGGTATTGGATGGCTGTGAAGACATTAAAAACTACCTCTTCGTTACATACCTTGAACCGCAATTCTCCTTTTTCCACATCGATATTTGCTTTTGCGGTGGCTAAAAATGGTCATCCAAAAAGGAGGGGGAAACTTCAATCTTCTTCCATCTCCATAATAATAAAGTCAACCGGGAAGATCAGAGTGTCAACTTTGACGAGTACATTCTCAATTATCCCCTTTGGTCGAACCATTGATCAGTCTGCGAGTTGGAGAACTACCGATGTTGACTTTATGTCCCCTAGTCTGAGCTTCTGAAATATGAAGAATGGCATGAGATTGATGTTGGAGCCAAGGTCGATCAATGCCTTCTTAAACATCTGATCTCCAATGGTACACAGAACAGTGAAGCTTCCGAGGTCCTTCATCTTTTGAGGTAAATCTTGGCTCAAGACAGCGCTACACTCTCTTGTCAATGGAATGACTTCAAAATCATTAATGCTCTGCTTCTTTGAAATGAATTCCTTAATCCACTTCCGGTATGTTGGCATTTGTTCAAAAGCATCAAGGAGTGGTAAGTTGATAATAAGGTTCTTGAATAGCTCCAAGAACTTGTGGTAGCTAGGGTGCATGACTTGCTTGTTCACCTTTTAAGGAAAAGGTGGTGGAGGATACTTTCTTTCCTCTTTCTTCTCGGGTTGCCTCTTTTCTTCTTTTCTTCCAAAATGCAAGCCCAGCGTACGCTGGCTAAGCACCGTCTGCTGGCTTTGGCTACTGCCCAAATGGTCTTCTTTCTCGAACAAGCCCAGCGTAAGTTGGTTGGCCAGCGTCCGCTGGGTATCACGGCTGTACCCCTCATCTGTTGGCTTAATTGCTTCCTTAGATGACTTATCTTCTCCAATGATAGGATTAACTTGTAGCTCATCTTCCTCTTCCGCAACTATCTTCCTTGGTGGAGGATTTACTTGCGTCTTTACCACATTCTTCCCTAAGTCCAAACCACTTCTTGTTGTTATTACCTTGCAATGCTCTTGTTTGGTGGGTGGAGCTTCGATGTTGCTTGGAAGAGTGCCAGGTGGTCTTGTATTAAGTTGTGTTGCCAGCTGGCTTATTTGTACTTCAAGATTGCGAATAGTTGCTTCATGACTCAATACTTGCTTGCGCAACTCATCCTCTCCTCGACGATCTTGCGGTGGTGGTCCTTGCTGCTGCCACCTTTGTTGATATGGCTAAAATTGCTGAGGTGGAGCACCTTGTACATTCCCACCTCCGTAAGGCGGTCTCGAATGTTAAGGTACCTGCTATCCTGCATTGTTCTTCTATGAAAAATTTGGGTGGTTTCTCCAACCTGGGTTATACGTACTGGAATATGGATCATTATTCATGTTAGTATTACCCACAAAATTGACAGGCTCAGCAATTAATGAACAACTATATGTGCTATGTGATCTAGTACAAATTTTGCAAACCTGAGAAGATGATGTTGCTTGCAATGACATTGATCCTTGCACTAATTGTGTAAGTGTTGCAACTTGTACTTTCAAAGCGTTTACCTCATCATTGTCTCGTACACTAGTAACTCTTCTTCTCTCGGTTCGATCCCCCCAATCATGGTTGTTAGTAGCCATGGCTTCAATGATTTGGAAACCATCAGCTTCTGACTTGTTTGTCAAATCTCCTTCGGCTGCTGCATCTAGGTTGACTCGAATTTGTGGCTCACATCCATTGTAAAATGTTTGGATAAGCATCCATTCAGGTATCTGATGATGTGGGCATTCGCGAAGTAGTCTCTTGAAGCGATGCCAAGCCTCGTGCAACGATTCACCACCTAGCTGTTTAAATTGAGAAATCTTATTACGAAGTTAGGTGGTTTTACCTGGAGGATAGTGTTTTTCCAAGAACTTGTCAGCAAGCTCGTCCCATGTTGTGAAGGTGCCGGCTGGAAATGAATCTACCCACTCCTTAGCATCATCTTTCAAGCTATACTTAAATAGTCGAAGCTTAATGGCATCAGGTGTGACACCATTGTACTTCACTGTCGAACAATGATCCTCAAACTTCTGGATGTGCTTTGCTGGGTTTTCTGAGGGATAACCTCCAAATTGGTCTTTTTCAACCATTGAAAGGAGATTGCTCTTGATCTCGAGATTGTTCGCCTCCATAGTTGGATACTCTATGCTTGACCGAAGATCGACAAGTCTTGGGTGTGACTTGTGTCTCATGGCGGTAGGAACTACTTGTCGATCGGCCATCTCTTCTATATGTAAGTTTCTTCTCCTGATTTGTCAAATAGTTCATTCAATCTCCGAATCTTGCTCAAGAAGAGGTTAATTCTCACGACGAGTATTTGGCATTCACCTCTTGTACTTGTATGGTACCATAACACTCAACAGAGAGGATTAAATGCAACAAGTAACAATGAAATAAGTAACAAAGCTTAGTCTCAAAATTAAGAACACTAATTCCAATTTCAACGAAAACAACTTCAAACTCAAAATTCTCCGGCAAGGGCGCCAAAAACTCAATGCTGTCCAAACTAGGATCAATTATACATGCAAGAACTACACGATCGCACAAGTAATATTGTGATAAGTAGGATCGTTTCTACAGGGAATAGCGAGTGAAAGTTGTTCGTCAAGTACCAGTTTATGCGTTCATAGATCTTAAGCTAAGCGAACGGATCGTTGGGTTGATGATCTAACACTATTACTACCAATAATATCGTAGAATCTCAAGGTTGTCAATCTCAATCTTAAAGAAGGGAACTTTGGAGAGGAGGAGAAGATCATCCATTCTTAGACTAGCAACCTCCAAGTTCTAGATTTGATTTGTTAGATTTATTTTGTGTTCTTGAGACAAGAAGGCTGTAAGCAACATTTGAATCATTGATCAAGAAGGTACTTTCATTCTCGTTAGCAAGGAGTTTTGTTGTTATATTCAATCTCTTTGTTATTGTTGTTTGATTAATTGATTATGTATATGTTCATGAGTCAAGAGTGACATCTTGATTACGATCATAAACTTCAATCGTTAGGTACTTGGTTGATTGATTGATCAATGTTTGCATGAATCAAAAGTGACAGCTTGATTTAAATTACAACTTTCTTGTTCTTCGTTCTTTATAGACTTGGTTTTATTTGATGTATGTATGATCATGGATCAAGGATGACAACTTGGTTTAGATCATAGCTTTTATTCGTTTATCGCAGTAAACTTGATATTGTTTGTGAATCTAGGCCTGACAAACTTAGGCTCATAATGATATTGAGATTGTAGTATAGAAGTATCGTCTTGTGTTTTAATGCCTGCCTACTGCCCCTTTTTGTCATCTCCTGTTTTCCAGCTGGTGTGGGTCAATACTCCTTTAGACAAAGCAAGGTGGGAAGTTTGGTGAAGCATTTGTTTAAGTTCTTTTTCGGAGGCCAGCGTACTCTGTGGTCAGCTACTGCCCCTTTTTGCTCTTTCTCCTCTCCTGGTTCGAACAAGACCAGCGTACGCTGGGGTTAGCTACTGCCCTTTTTTGCTCTTTCTCCTCTCTTGGTTCGAACAAGGCCTGCGTACGCTGGGAAGCCAGCGTACGCTGGGGTCCAAGGCTGCCCCTTCTCATGTCTTGCCTTTAAACCTCCGATCTTTACCCAACTCATCGCTTATGGTCACCGATCTTCATCTCTAGTCTTCGGGTGCTCCAAACACTTACAAAACACACAAAAATAATAGACATTATTCTCCTTGACCAATCAAACAAAATGAAACAAAATATAGACAGGACTCGACTTAACAACTCCTAAAACATGACAAAAACTCAACAAACTAAAGCTAAACGAATGCATGTTCTCACATGCATTAGCGCTCCTAAAGAAGAAGCCCGAGAAGATGAAGGATTAAGAGTGGAAGGAGATAGAGGTTAAGGCAGTGGCAACAATTCACTTGTGCTTGGCGGACGATGTGATGTATCACGTGATGGATGAGGAGTCACTAGCTGAGGTATGGAAGAAATTAGAGGCAATGTAAATGTCTAAGTCTTTGTCGAACAAGCTTTATCTTAAGTAACGGTTGTACAAGCTCAAGATGAAGGAGGACTCAGATTTGAGCCAGCATATCAATGGTTTCAGTCAGCTTGTGAGAGACTTGAGAAAGGTTGATATGAAGTTCGAGGAGGAAGACAAGGCATTATTGCTCCTGAATTCCTTCCCGGGTTCCTACAATAATTTGGTTATAACTCTAACTTAGGGGAATGACTCCCTGGTGTTAAAGGAGATCACAAGTTGTCACGACCCAAATCTGGATCGCTGACATGGCGCTGGGTCATGCTCACCTGAACCGATGAGCTGCAACCCAACCAGCCTCGTACGAACAAACGAATTAAATTGCGGAAGTGTTAACATAAGCTTATATAAATGCGAAAGCATAATTTTATAATTATACATATATATCACATCTTATTCTTATATAATTCCAAATACAACATAAGGTCCTACAATATGTACAACGGAGCGACTCTACTAGATCACAAAAGAGAAATACCATCCAAAGACTTCAAATCCGAAAGAAGACAATGGGTTCACACGATCTATCAAACAAATTCTTCGGACGTCAAGGCGATTCTCTAACTTCCGTTACCTGTGGAGGAGGGGGTAAGTACTTAGAAGTACTTAGTAGAGGATATTAAAACTAACTTATAATTAACTAACCAACCACATACATTGACACAAATTCATGCATAGACAAATGTTTCAAATTAACATTTAGCACATCACAAGTAATTCAATCGTAAATAAATAACATATACATAATTCATACACATAGACACGTTCCGATTTGAATATGACGCGAATGCCAAAACATGGATGGAATTTAGATAAGTCTAAAATATGTCACTCCCTCTCACAACACGAGGATACCATATCTTATAGCACTTTCATAATCAAACTCTGCCGGCCATATCATAATCATAACAAATCCAATGTATCCTCAAAATATGTGCACATGTGCCAACATCCCCGGTTGGTCACGGGTAGACCTCATCGTCTGCCATCTCACAAATCAACTCACATATACATACACAAATTCATAATCTCAAATCATTACCTCATAATCCAAAGACTCATGATTTCCAAAACCATGCACAAACCAAAAATCATCAAGCACACAAATCAAAGACTCACATTCATAATTCATCATATAATCACATAATCACCATATCAATACATAATAACAAATTGATAACAACCAAAGTTAGCCAACACAAAGGTTAGGGATAATATCGCCATACCTTAACCAATTTGTCCAAATGCACCTAGAGGTCCTCGTTCTTCGCTTTATGAATCACGATGCTCGGACTCCTCAAGGCGGTCAACTAATCAAAAGAAATTACTCTTTAATCAACATAAATCCCTCAAGACAAAGAATAAGGAAAATCTACTCTTACGTCCTAAAAATCACATTTCTACAAAAAGTCTCCAAAATATGCATAATAGCCCTCTCATCTCATCACCAAAGTCTAAATCAACATCAACCCTCCTCAAATCATCAACCAAACCTTAATATCCACATATGCACTTCACTAAGGTTTTAACTTAAGGTTTTCTAAAATATACACAATAGTTCTCTAATCGCAACTTCAATATAGATCAATACCCATAACCACTACATCATCCATTTCAACCATCAAAACTCTCAAACTCCAAATCATCCAAAATCACAAAGTACTCAAATCCTTACAAGCTTACACATAATTTAAGGTATTGAATGGATCTACACTTAATTTCAATAAAACTAAGTCTAGAAATCACTTACCAAGCTTCAAATCCAAGGTAAAGCTTCTTACTCTTTTTCTCCTCTTTCTGTCTCTCTTTCAAATGGATGAGCACAATGAAAACCCACTCACTAAGCAACCTAGATATTTAGCCCACACTTACCATAAATGGAAAGTCTTATTCTCAAGAGAAGGAGTCTGCAGATGTACAACGACCACTACATTTGTAGTGGTTGATGGGGAAAGGAAGCAAAAAATAGAAAAGCTTCGGTTCTCCCAAGCACCACATTTGTAGCAGCCACTACAGGATGTGTAGCGACCACTACATTTGTAGCGGTCGCTCCACCAGCCGAAAATGCAGACTTTTCCACTGAAATTTGTAACCTTCATTACCTTATCTTGAAGACTTTAGCCACCTCTTTACAAGCCTTGATCCATATTTTCCACATTGCTCACCATTTGACAAAATTTCTTAATTTCTACGAAAAACATACCTAAAACTGAGCACTTAAGAACTTTCTCATGATCCTATCAAATAATTCATCAAATGTCAAAACTCTCTTCACTAAGTTGTAGTTTTGGATGTTACGAATCTCCTAGAATTGAAATCATCCAAGTCAGAGTTCATATGAAAAAGTTATGCCTAATCCTCCAAAGATTGACGAGTTAAGCCATACTATTCGAGAACTGACCAACGCAAAAACAACCAACGGTCGGACCTAATGGTCATGACCAAGACAAATTTAACGAGGGTTGTACAGTCTCCTCTCTTTATAAAATTTGGTCCCTAAATTTGCATATCGAAGAGTGACTTACTTGTCATTCGAAAAGGCAAGGAAACTTGGTTTTCATCTCCTCTTCCACCTCACAAGTCACTTCGGCTAAAGTGCGATTAGCCCACATAATCTTGATCACTGGAATCTCTCAGTTCCAAAGCTTCTTGACCTTACGATCCAAAATCCTGACTGGATCCTCTTGATATATCAAATCTCTACTAATCTCCACTATTTGCGGTTCCAGAACATGCATAGGATCATGTAGATATTGTCTAAGCATAGAGATGTGGAAAACTGGATGAACATGTGAAATACATGGTGGTAAAACCAACCGATAAGCAACTGGTCCAACTCTTTCCAGAATCTCGAACGGACCAACATATCGAGGACTTAGCTTCCCTCTTCTTCCAAATCTCATTATACCCTTCATGGATGACACTTTGAGGAAAACCTGCATCCCACTTCAAACTTGATGTCTTTTTGCCTCTTATTTGTGTAAGACTTTTGCCGACTTTGGGCTGACTATCGTCGTCGAATCAATTGAATCTTCTCATTAGTCTCTTGAACCAAGTCGTTTCCCAAAAGTTGCTTCTCTCTGACTTCGTTCCAACATAGCGGAGATCTACATTTTCTCCTTTACAAAGCTTCATACGAAGCCATCTTGATACTTGACTGATGATTATTGTTGTACGCAAACTCCATCAAAGGTAAACATTGATCCCAACTACCTTTAAAATCAATGGTGCAAGTTCGCATCATATCCTCTAAAATCTGAATGACCCTCTCAGATTGGCCATCCGTTTGAGGATGAAAGGCCGTACTCAAATTTAATTGAGTTCCCATAGCCTCTTGAGATTTCAGCCAAAATTGCAACGTGAAATGTGTTCCACGATTAGAGATGATCGAAATTGGTGCGCCATGTAACCGAAGTATCTCGTCAATAAATATCTGAGCAAATCCACTTGTATCATAGGTAATCTTTATCAGTAGAAAATGTGCAGACTTAGTCAATCTATCCACGATGACCCACACGCTATCATGACCTCGAGAGGTTGTCAGAAGTCCTACTAACATATCCATCGTAATTTGTTCCCACTTCCACATTGGAATCTCCAAAGGTTGCAACAATCCCAAAGGTCATTGATGTTCCGCCTTCACTTACTGACAAGTCAGACACTTGGAGACGAAAGTAGTAACGTCTCGTTTCATACCCTTCCACCAATAATTACCTCTTAAGTCGTGATACATCTTTGTAGATCCCAGATGCATACTATACACCACTTGGTGTGCTTGAGCCAATAGCTCTTTTCTCAATTCTCTGACATCCGAAACAACCACTCGGACTCCATAATACAACACACCTTCTTCAAGTTGAAACTTAGGCAACACATCTAACTCAACTTTTCTTATCATCTCGATCACCTCCAGATCTTCTTTTTGTAAATCTATGACTCGTCTTCGTAAGACGGGCCTCATATGTATCTCAGCCAAAAACTTTGGCTGAACCATAGATTTTTGACTTAAGGCATCAACTACCACATTAGCTTTTTCTGGATGATAGTTGATGGTGCAATCGTAATCCTTGAGCAACTCCATCCATCTTCTCTATCGTAAGTTCAAATCTCGTTGCTCAAAGATATACTTGAGACTCTTATGATCCGTAAAGATCTCAAACTTCTCACTGTATAGATAATGCCTCCAAATCTTTAAGACAAACACAACTGCTACCAATTCTAGATCATGCACTGGATAATTCTCTTTGTGCTTCTTCAACTGTCTAGAAGCACGTACGATGATGTTCTTGTGCTGCATCAGAACATATCCCAATCTGACTCTTGACGCATCACAATAGACTGAATAACCACTTGAACCCGAAGGTAGAACTAACATAGGTGCATGTGTCAACTGATCCTTTAACTCTCGGAAACTCTTTTTACACTTCTCCGACCACTGATACTTCACATTCTTCTGGGTTAGCCGGGTTAACAGTAATGCCAAAGTAGAGAAGTCTTTGATAAATCATTGATAATAACCTGCTAAACCCAGAAAGCTATGAATCTCTGTCACATTCTTCAGAGTAGCCCAACTTATCACAGCCTCTATCTTACTAGAGTCCACCAAAACTCCATCTTTGGACACCACGTATCCTAGAAAGGCTACACTCTGAAGCCAAAACTCGTATTTTGAGAGCTTAGCATAAAGCTCTTTCTCTCACAACTTCTGCAACACTAATCTAAGATGCTTCTCATGCTCCTCCTAACTCGTGGAGTATATCAGAATGTCATCAATGAAGACGGCCACAAACTGATCCAAGAACGGTTTGAATGTCTGATTCATCATATCTATGAATGCAGCCGGAGCATTCGTCAAACCAAACGACAGGACCAAAAACTCATAATGTCCATACCGAGTCCTAAATGCCATCTTCTGAATATCCGATTCTCTTATTCATAACTGGTAATACCCTAATCTCAAATCAATCTTCGAAAACCACTTAGGTCCCCGAAGTTGATCAAAAAGATCATCAGTCCTTGGAAGCGGATATCAATTCTTAATGGTTATCTTATTCAACTTTCGGTAATCTATGCATAACCGCAAAGTTCTATCTTTCCTCCTCACGAACAAAATTGGTGCTCCCCACGGAGACACACTAGGCCTGACGTAACCCTTATTTAACAGATCCTGCAGTTGCTCTCTCAGTTCTTTCATCTCAGTCAGAGCTATTTGATATGGTGGTATAAAGATCGGTTCAATGCCGGGCTCCAACTCAATGCAGAATTCTATCTCTCTCATAGGAAGCAATCTATGCAGATCTTCTAGAAACACATCCGGATACTCCCTAACAACCAGAATATCATCTACCAACATCACTTCCTTTTTAATCTCTTTAACCCAAGCTAGATAACTCATACATCCTTTCTCATGAAATTTGTTAGCTTTAAGGTAAGAGATCAACTTTGCAGTTGTCACTTTCCGTTCTCCCTGAAACTCAAATTCCGACTCTCCTAACAGTCGAAAGGTAACTCGCTTCTCAAAGCAGTCCACTACTGCATGATAAGTGGATAACACATCCATCCCCACTATCATATCAAAGTCATCCATATCCAATACATACAAATTAGTTGACGATTCACGTCCACTGATTGAGATAACGTATGATCTGACCACCTCATAAATATTCATATAACTGCTCGAAGGCGTAGCAACTATCATAGATTCATCTAAGCACGTAGGCAACATATCTAAAAATTGCATATATCAGGACGACACAAAAGAGTGTATAGATCCCGAATCAAATAACACACGTGCATTAGAAGATCTAACAGGAAGGGTACCTGTGACCAAATTGTTGCTTGCCTCAGCATCTCCCCTCATCAGAGCATAAATACGAGGTTGTGCTCTGCTTCCTCCACCTTCTAACCTTACTCCCTCAATCCTCGAACCAGCTTCCCTCTGAACTTGAGAACGAGGATTCTCTTGCACAAACTACGAGGCTACCATGCTCGCCACTTATCTGCACTATCCAGGTGTAGGACAATCTCGAGCTAGGTGACCTACCTTGCCACAGTTGAAGCAAACTCTAGTCCCTTTATAGCAAACATCCCCCGAATATTGCTTCCCACAGCTCTGGCACACTTTGAAGTTACTAAACTGGCTTGGGTTTAATCGTTGTCCTCGAAAGTCATTTCCTCTTCCGAACCTTCTAACGGATCCTCTGCCCTTAGAAGCCATAAACTGTCCACCAGACCATCTCTCTTGCGGCCTGAATCCTTGGTTCACACTCCTCTGTGGTGGTCCGTATGATCTCTGAATCTTCGACTGGCTTGAAGTTTCTTGACATTCATTATCTCGCATCTCCAAAGTTCGAGCACAATCCACCGTAGTGCATAAGTCTCAAAGTCACGAGGCATCATGACCTTGAACATAGAGTCATCAAGGCCACAAATAAACCTCTTCACTTTCTTTTTCTCATCAGGAACCAGATGCTCAACATATCGAGATAGATAGTTGAACCTCTCATCATACTGAGCCACTGTCATCTCAAATGTCTTTACCGACTGTTCAAACTCAAAGGCTCGAGCATCCTTCAAACTTTCTAGCAAGAATCGATCCAATAATGCCTTGCTAAACACTTCCTAAGTCCAAGCATATGATCCCTCATTTTAGAACCATACTCCAACCTCATTGACTAACTGAAATGAGGCGAGCTCCACCATTCTCACACAATTACATCTTAGGATTCTCTTCCTCTTCTCCATCTCATCGATGAAGACTTGAGGATCACCCTTCATACCAGTAAAGGTTGGTGGCTTCAACCTTAGAAACTCCCCCAAAGACTCATCCTTTCCAGCCGATAACACATTGTGCTCAATCTGAACTTGCTGAGTCGCGATGAACTTTTCCATTGCCAACATCACCTGATCTATGCTATCGCTACTTTGTCCTTCTAGCACCGGCACAAGCATATTAGTGACAGGCAAAGGGATCTCATTCCTCACAACACCACTCCCAGTTGCGACTCTAACTAGTGGCACATTTTCACATGCAACTTCCTCTCCCCGCACTTGGGAGTTCTCACCATTCCCTTTTGCCAATTCAGAATCGCTATAAGTACTCGTCATATCCTCCTATACCAACGAGTCAGAATTAGACACGCTAAGGCTGATACACGAAAGAGGACAAAGACATGACAAATCCTATGCTCCATTATACACAACATATAATTCAACTCAAGAATCCTAGGCTCTGACAAACTTAGAGCTCTGACAACCTATGGCTTTGATACCAACTCTGTCACGACCCAAATCTAGATTGCTGACATGGCGTTGGGTCACGCTCACCTAAATTGATAAGCTGCAACCCAACCAGCCTCGTACGAACAAATGAATCAAATTGCAGAAGCATTAACATAAGCTTATATATGCGGAAGCGTAATTTCATAATTATACATATATATCTCATCATATTCGTACATAATTCCAAGTACAACATAAGGTCCTACAATGTATACAACGGAGTGACACTACTAGATCACTAAAGAGAAATACCATCTGAAGACTTCAAACCCAGAAGAAGACAATGGGTTCACACAATCTATCAAATAAATTCTTCAAATGTCAAGGCGATTCTCTAACTTCCATTCCCCGTGGAGGAGGGGGTAAGTACTTGGAAGTACTTAGTAGAGGATATTAAAACTAACCTATAATTAACTAACCAACCACATGCATTGACACAAATTCATGCATAGACAAATGTTTCAAATTAACATTTAGCACATCACAAGTAATTCAATCGTAATTAAATAACACATACATAATTCATACACATAGGCACATTCCAATCCAAATATGGCATCATGAATGCCAAAACATAGATAGACTTTGGATAAGTCTAGAATGTGTCACTCCCTCTCATAACACAAGGATACCATATCTTATATCGCTTTCATAATCAAACTTCGCTAGTCATATCATAATCATAACAAATCCAATGTATCCTCAAAATATGTGCACATGTGCCAACATCCCCAGTTAGTCACAGATAGACCTCATCGTCCGTCATCTCACAAATCAACTCACATATACCATACACAAATTCATAATCACAAATCATTACCTCATAATCCAAAGACTCATGATTTCCAAAACCATGCACAAACCAAAAATCATCAAGCACACAAATCAAAGACTCACATTCATAATCCATCATATAACCACATAATCACCAAATCAATACATAATAACAAATTGATAACAACCAAAGTTAGCCAACACAAAGGTTTGATATAATCACCCTACCTTAACCAATTTGTCCAAATGCACCTACAGGTCCTCATTCTTTGCTTTATAAATCATGATGCTCGGACTCCTCAAGGCGGTCAACTAGTCAAAAGAAATAACTCTCTAATCAAAATAAATCCCTCAACACAAAGAATAAGGAAACTCTACTCTTAAGTCCCAAAAATCACATTTCTACACAAAGTCTCCAAAATATGCATAATAGCACTCTCATCTCATCACCAAAGTCTAAATCAACATCAACCTTCCTCAAGTCATCAACCAAACCTCAATATCCACATATGCTCTTCACTAAGGTTTTAACTTAAGGTTTTCTAAAATATACATAATAGTTCTCTAATCACAACTTCAATATAGATCAATACCCATAACCACTATATCATCCATTTCAACCATCAAAACTCTCAAACTCCAAATCATCCAAAATCACAAAGTACTCAAATCCTTACAAGATTACACCTAATTCAAGGTATTGAATGGATCTACACTTAATTTCAATAAAACTACATCTAGAAATCACTTACCAAGCTTCAAATCCAAGGTAAAGCTTCTTGCTCTTCTTCTCCTCTTTCTCTCTCTCTTTCAAATGGATGAGCACAATGAAAACTCACTAAGTCTGTAGTGGTCGCTGGGAAAGGAAGCAGAAAATAGAAAAGCTTCGGTTCTCCTGAGCACCACATTTGTAGCGGCCACTATAGGATGTGTAGCGACCACTACATTTGTAGCGGTCGCTACACCAGCCAAAAATGCAGATTTTTCTTCTGAAATTTGTACCTTCATCATCTTATCTTGAAGACTTTAGCCACCTCTTTACAAGCCTTAATCCATATTTGCCACATTGCTCACCATTTGGCAAAATTTCTCAATTCCTACAAAAAACATACCTAAAACCGAGCACTTAAGAACTTTCTCATGATTCTATCAAATAATTCATCAAATGTCAAAACTCTCTTTACTAAGTTATAGTTTTGGATGTTACGAATCTCCTCGAATTAAAATCATCCAAGTCAGAGTTCATATGAAAAAGTTATGCTGAATCCTCCAAAGATCAACGAGTTAAGCCACACGGTTCAAGAACCGACCAACACAAAAACAACTAATGGTCGGACCTAGTGGGAATGACCAAGACAAATTTAACAAGGGTCATAACACAAGTGCTCTTTTAGGGTTTCATCAAAGGAGGAAGATCAAAGATGAACAGACAAAAGCACTGGTTGTGAGGGGTAACCATGGTGATCAAGGAGGAAAAGATGGAAGGAGATCTAAGTTAGGGTCAAGGAGGTTTAATGGTAATTATTACGAGTGTGGTGAAAAAGGGCACTTGAAGGAAGATTGACCAAGAAGACCTCAGGATTGCAAAAAAGGGTCAGGTTCCATGGTTGTTGCCGCATGTTCAGATGGGTCTGATGGTGACTATCTTTTTTTTTGTTAGGTCCAAAACATTGGGATTCTTGGATTTTGGATAGCGCTTATTCCTTTCACATGATGCCCAAGAGAGGGTGGTTCAACACATACGAGTTCGTTGATTTAGGTATAGTGACTATGGGTGATGGTTTTGCTTATACGATTGCTGGCATAAGAGATATATGAATCAAGATGTGGGATGGTGTCATGATAAAATTGTGTGGGGTTAGGCATGTTTCAAAGTTGGAGAGGAATTTGATCTCATTAGGAGCCTTAGATTATGGCGGGTATGGCTATAAGGTAGTAGGTGGTCTAATCGAGGTAGAGAAAAATGCTGTAGTGGTGATAAAGGGTGAAATAGATATTCGGAATACCTACAGGTTAATGGGAGGCACTATTGTAGGTGGAGTCACATTATTGTGTTCTGATAGAGAGACAAGAAGCTCAGGTCATGTGAAGGTTGTTCGTATGAGGGAGCAAAGACTCAATATGGATGGTTTGAGTAGAGTTGGGATTCGTAGAGACATGGATAACAAGCTATGGTTGCTTTGTAGAGGCATAGTTGGTAGGAAGTCAAGGTTGTCTCAGAAAAGCTTTGTTAGCTAGGCCCTGCTATGGATATCTAAAGGGACGTGCACATCAAAGGTATCCAGTAGGTTTGGCATTGGGCATGTAAAGCCATTGGTGACATCACGCACGAGTCAGATATCTCACTCAAGGCCGAAATTTAGTGTTCAAAGCATGTTGAAGGCTCTACTAGGTGGAACAAAAGGTTGTCCATTGTATGCTATGGCAGATAGTGTTGGTTTGTGGTAAGATAGTTCGGTGGAAGAGTAGTTCGAAGTTGCAGAGCATGGGGCTGACCAAAAAATAGAGGGTACGTCTATTGGTCATAAGGTTGCACCTGCAAGGGGACTTGCTATTTTGAGTTCAATGGAGATTGGAGGGTATAAGCCAAGTGACGAGGGCGGATTTGATAACACCCATTGCAATGATAGTGAAGTAGAGTGTCGAACCACGAGGAACTAGTTTAGACTACCTTTTTGGTTAGCTAGCTAGTCTAGGACGAAATTAATGAGAAAAATCTACCTAAATCTAAACCTACAAACGATTGATCACTTCTGTAAGAGAGATTCTGCGTTCTGGGTCTGATTGGTATATGCCAGGTATGGCTGGCGTATGCCAGGTCTCTCATTTTGTCTTGGTTGGCATACGCCAATAGGACTTGGCGTACGCCAGGTGTCAGGCAGAAGCAAAGCTATCTACTGGTTTAACTAACTAAACTGAGATTTAGCAACTTAAAACACAAAAGTGAGTAAGGTACACTTAAAACTAATGTAACCATTTGATTCAGGGGGTTTATTACGTATGTGATATGGTCCAAGTATTTCGAAGGCGACCAATCTACACTTTTATGCTAGATTGGTCTAAATCAATACTTAACTAAGCTTAGAATGGCAAGATGTTCTTTCGTCCCCAAAAGCCAACTAAACTCAGCCAAGCACCAACTATGCATATCACTCAGTAGACAATTAGTTACTAAGGATGATTTCTCTTCTTTCAAAGCAACTAACCAACTAATTAACTTTTTCATTAACCCTATCTCCTTTCGGTCTCAAGGATTAACTAAGTTCATAGTCAAGGTTACTCACGAAGATTTTATCACAGCCAATTAGTCTAAACCAATGCATGGTTGCTATGACTTTGTCAAAACCAAAGTTGGTTGTGTCAAAACCAAACTTACTTGGCCACTAGACTCTTGTCAAAACCAAAGCATGGTTACTAAAACTAACAGTGATCATAATCTGAGTGAAACCATGATTATGCCTTAAGTTCATTAACTAGAACATGTTTCTTAGCATTTTAATCCCTCAAAACTGTGGCTACATATTTGGTTCTAAGGCACCAAACTCACAAACACAACTACTCACACATATTTACAAAGAACAACATGCTTATAAATAGAAACATACTTAAGCATATATATGAACAAAAGGAAGAGTTAAGGGAGAAGAAAGCTTATTGATGTTCTTGAAGCTTTCTTCCTTCTCCCCCACATACATAGCCAAAGAGTATCACATTTTCGTGGCCTCCCCTCACTGTCCTCTCTTCCTAAGTCTAATGTAATACACTTACACACAAATTCACACATTATTACATAAGTCCAAAGTCATAAGTAAATAAAATGTATTCATCTGAGAGTAAGTTCAAGTTTTGGGGTGATTGGGGATTAAATTGTGCAAATCATTTTCAAAATCATGAATGTCTTAAGTTACATTGTGTATTAATATATTGCATGTATTATTTCGTGCTATAGTGTGACCTATTGATGATTATACGTTGACTTTTATTATGGTGGTAATTCCTCCTGTGATCATTGTACGTGGTATTGAACTTATGATATTAATCGGTTGCGATCTTTTGAATTCAGCTATATGCTGCTAACATTTTGCTTCTTTTGTGCTTTGAAATTCTTCTTTTGTGCATTGAAATTCTTGATTTACTTACTCGCCATTCGGTGTCTCATGGCAAACCCAATGACTTACAATCTTAGAAATGCTTTATAGTGCCGTTTAATAGTCCAAGTATTTGAGATTTATGATAACACTGCTTACGGTTTGGAGTTGAATGTTACAATGATTAGACACCTTGCATTTGATTATTGACTTTGAGCGGCTTGCTTATAAGATGGAGAACTAGATGATGTTGTTTAGGACTCAAATTATTTTAATAGAAGTTAGAAAGTGTAAAGTGCAAAAGAGTTATAAACTAATATAGGGACTTATGAACTAGATATAGGCTTCAATATAAACAAAGGAACATAAAAGTACGTATAGAGGATAAAATTGGTAAGCATTTAGGACTTGAGACTGACCTAGAATTCAGTAGTCTAAGACTTTTGACCAAGTATAAATTTAGTAACATGCTAGGTTATAATATGGTGCATGCATGAATTTAGCTAGCTACGATTATTGTAAAAAGGGAGAGACTTTAGTTAATTGCATGTATTGTGGTTATAACTAGCTTATTTTTATATGGCCTTGTTCACTTTTGTTTAGACCAATTAATTATGTACGAGTTTGCTAATTTGGCTTGAGCTACATGAGTATTAATTTGTGTATCACTTTAATTTATGCTTATCGTGAGAGTGAATTAGCTTTTGATTCATGTTTTACTTATATTAAAAATTCATAAATCCTGATCAAAATATTCATTGCATGATCAAATTAATAGCTCCTAGAGTTTAAAAAAATATTGAAATCTAGGTACTATGTGGTTTAGAATTTATAGCCTGAGACTCATGTGTTTATGTATAAATTTTGGCATCGTACTAGTTAGATATGTTAGTATAAAAAAATATTTGAAAAATAAAATGACTGATTAGAACATGATTATTGAGTTCTCCAATATTGTTAAGTGGCAGTTAAATAATAATAGGATAACTTGATAGGAGAAGTTTAATTTATTCTTGAGAATAGCTTCTTTGTGTCTTGATAATATGTACATGACTTGACTAGGTTAGCCCTTCGTAAGAGAATTATTGAATATATAATCATAATATCATTTATTTTAGAATTTATACAAGGAATATTAGGTATATATCTAAGGTGCTTCAATCATTGAAAGAAGTGGCAACTTAAGTGTTAGAAACTATCAAGTATAAAGAATATCCATTTTTTTACTTTTAAAAGTTTGAGGACAAAATTTCTTTTAAGGCAATGTGAGAAACGGAAAAATTAGTATAAGATTAAGTGACCAAATAGTAATTAAGCAAATTAGGGTTAGAACTTATATAAAAAGAGTTAGAAAAGAAAACCTTAAAAGGTGAAGGAAAGAAAGAAAATTTGTAGGTCCCAAAAGTAGGCATCATTGTTCATAAAATCCAATAGTAGAATGTTATCGGATTAACACAAAACTTTGGAATTCTTTTTCTAACACCATGGGCAAGATTCTGGATGGTAGAGATATCGTTTAAAGATGTCTAAGGCTTTCCTGCACAAATTAACTCTAACAACTACGAATTTGAATAAAATAGGAAGGTAAGTCAGTTTTCGTCTAATTTGTGTATTATTTTATACTGTTATTGGATCTACCATTAATTAATTACTATTGTGGTGATCCCTGTTCTGATTTATTGTGTGGTACTTTAATACCACGTATGAACATGTAAGTGAAATTCGTGTTTTGTCTGAGTATGTACGATTCGATTAGAATTTGGATTTTGATGATGAGTCGTAGGAACCCTAGATAATTACAATCCACAACCATAAAATTGATGCATGCTACTATATATAATTATGTATGAGTACGTGTAAACTGCTTATGGAATTGAATATATTATGTTTTGTTCGTGAATTGTGAATGGTGTTCACTTTTACCTATTGTATTAATGATTCAAATGATACTCACTTATGGTATGATCTTTCTATTTCATCGGGTTGTTAACTCCTTGAAGTGTATTTTGGCAAGTTTGGATCAGTGTTATCTCGGTTGCTTAGCATGAAAATCGAGTGTGAGTAGTCTCCATGGATAAGTAGTACGATGGTTTCACCATGTTGGATTTATTTTGTTTGATCATTGAAGTTTTGAATGATCTCTGGTTCTTAGAAATTGGTTCTGATGTGGATATGTTTATGAGTTTATTTTGTTTATTTTGTGCTTCCTTTTGTTTACATTATTTGGAAATAAACGTGGATTTGTTACGTATATATTAGGGGAAAGTACACATAATATTTGAAACCACGTGTACTAAATTTGGAAGAAAAAAACCACACCATTTTTTTTTGCAAACAGGTAAACCATAGGGTACTTATGTGTACTTTTCCCTATATATTATATAGTCTTCATGACGTCGTAAATAATTACAAACTTAAGTATGTGAATTCTTGATTATAATAATAGCATGTGTTTCGAAAGAAGTATATAACTCTGTTCTCAGGTGTTATATTATACTAATGGATGAACTCGTCGATCTTCTGAGTGTGTTTTACATGATAATTGTGAATGCGATTGGATTTCGTGTTGAATTGTGTGTTGATTTTCAAATTCTGATTTTGGATTATAGAATTGTGTTGTTGATTTGGATCCTAATTTCGGAATGTGGAATTGTGTTGTTGGATTTGGAATGTGGGTCTTCGAATGTGTGATTGATGTGAATGAACATGCGGGATGGTCTTATACCGAGTGGGCCCTGTAGTTTGCACGTATCGTATAAGGGACTACCAGGTAACCTGAGGTATGTGTGATCAAATGGACAGGGAGTGTGTGGAATTTCTGGACTCGTGGTGGGGATACCCTTTCGTCTAGTGGGCCTGTCTTGTACGAACGATTAGGTATTTATCTGTGCCCCATGAGGATCCTGACATGATGAGTGTGGACTCCGGAGCTCTAAAAAGTGAATGTGTTAGTTGGCTAAGTTTGTTGGATAGGTAACCTCTGTTACAGTTTTGAAAAGTTTGACCATGGACATGTGTTCGTAACTTTGTTACTATGTGATTTTGTACATGCTCAGATTTGTCAAGTTTAAATTAAGGATATATCTTTTATGCATGTGCCTTTGATGTAGAGTCTTATTGTATACGATATGATATGAAACATGTGATATGATTTGATGCATGGATTATGTGTTTTTACCAACTTAGTGAGATGTGTATCATCATTAATGTGCGATACTGTCACAGATAATTCAGGAGTAATTGGGAGTGAGATTTGGAGGCAGAGACATGCATTGTTAGACATTTAATCCACTTTAAGACTATGTATTTTCATTACTATAGACCATTATATTTTTGGTGAAGTTGTTAATGAAATTTCAGAATGAAAGTGGCCTAACAGAGGTTTTTACTCCGTGGTAGTTGACATGCCTAATTTTCGGGGCTTGACACCCCTGTTCTTAGTTTTCAGCTGACAGTGGTGCTCTCGCTACAGTGCCACGCCCTGGGCACCACGCCAACTTTTTTGTCAGCTTAGTTGTTTTAAAATTCAGCTAACTGTATCAAACTCGAGTATTTTTTCGTGTAACTTAGAAAACACTAAAAAAATTGAAACATTAAATTTTGCGAAATGAAAAATTTTATTAAAAATTGCGAATTATAAAAGGAACTATAAAATTCAAAAAATAACTTAGATTTGCAAATTACATAACTAAATACTACCACCAAATTTAGTCCAAACGTGCTCAATGAAGTCTTTACGGAGAGCGATATGGGCTTCTCTATTTCGAATTTGAGAATTAGCAGTCATGAATGTTGATAGAGATCCAATACTTTTAGTAGAGTATTCGTAGTTTGTGGAGGTGCTGCTGCTTGGTCTGTCGTTGATGAATTCTTTTGGACAATAAAGTCCATATCCATCACGCTCATCCTCCACTATCATATTCTGCATTATGATACAAGCTATCATAACTTTTCAATTAATTCTTGATTCCAAAGAAGACATGGATTTTTTATGAAAGCAAAGCGAGCTTGGAGAACTTCAAATGCCCTCTCCACAACCTTTATGTAACTCTCCTAACGTTGAGCAAACATCTTTATTTTTCGGGTGATCGGAGCTATTATTGACTTCACAAAGGTAGCCCATTCTGGATATATCCCATCGATGAGATAATAAGGCAACTCTCTATGGGTGCCATTCACAGTATAGCTCACTTTAGGTGCACGACCTTCTAAAATATTAGTAAAAATATGAGAACGTTGTAACACATTGATATCATTACGCCAAGCACTCATCACCAACTTCATGGCCCTTGTTGATATAACGTTTTGGTGTATGAGGCTCCAACTGGACTTCACTTCTTCGAACAATAGCTTCAGCAGCCCAAAAGTTGGCTTCCATTACGGCTTGCCATTGCTGAAAATAATTTAGTACTAACCTATTTTCTTCCTCTCCTGAACTATATTGGAATTTCGAACTAGAATCAGAATTATCGGAACTCGATGATATCAGATCCATACTTATATTTTTTTCTAAAAAGATGAGAGGAGATGAGTTGGTGTGAAAAATTATGAAGAAGGTTGTATCAATTTATATATTTTTCAAATAAATTTGGACCTCAAATTTTTTAAACTAATTTGGACCAAACACATTTCTTTACATTTAGATTCAAAAAATTGTATAAAATTACAAAAAAATTATAAATTTTTTAATTGGACAGAAATGTCAAAAATAGTAAAATTAATTTTTAGAATTTTTTTCTATTTATTTCCAATTTTAAAAAAATAAAAAATAAAATACTTACCTAGACGACGTGGCCCAATCAGAGAGGGCCACGTCTCCTAGGGCGAAAGCCAACAGATGGGGCGAGGAGTGCCTCGCTCACACGCGAAGGCACTGCGCGTGTCAGCGAGGCGCGCGACACGCCCAATGACATGCCACAACGTGACGGGCTGGGGGCTTACGAGCCCCCTCCCCCCCTGCAGGTGGTCTAACTATGCATCATGAACGAATATGTCGTTGTACCGCCACTGATACTACTTCTTCCGGAGTCTGGTTGGGTACTAAAGAAAATATTTGTCTAGGTAGAGAGTATAAATGTAAATTGATATTAATTTATGGACAAATAAATGTAACTGAACATTCAAATTAATAGCATAATAAATTAATATTATTATACATGCGTATTAATATCATTACTCATAACACAAAGCAACGGCGCCTTTCCATAGCTTGCTTTCCATGATTGCCGCCAACGACGTCGTTTCTGCCATTTGTCCTCGGAAACTGACCTCTACGAGGCTCGCCACATGCACGGGGAGATTAGAGACACATGGCGGGAGAGGAGAGGGGCGACTACTTTTTTTAAAATTAATTATTATTTTTCCTTTTTATGGGTATGGTCTAAGTTGTAGACAAATAAAAGGAAAGCGAGCTGTTTGTTTGATGTTCTTTAGTGCCGATGGTATATTTGTCTTTTTATTTTTATTTTTATGGTTTGCCGTTGGGATTTTCGCCACCGCCACGGCCTCTGGGGATCGGCGGTCAACGGCGTTTATGACATTGTTGAGTTCTTCCTCTCTGCACTTGACGAAAATGATATAAATAATAAATATTGATATCTTAGTGTTTCAGTATTGATAACATTTAAATAACAGGTATATAATCCAAATAAAAAATAATATTGAAGTAAATGATATAAATATTAAAATAAACGAGTACCAATATTAAAATTAACGGACACCAATACTAAATTTAACAAGTTTCAGTATCTAAGTAAATATATATTAATATTCAAGTAAATATATTAACGATATCAATATCCAAGTAAACAAATATCAATATTCAAATAAATATATATCAATATCAAAATTAACGAGTATTAATATGCAAGTAAACATGCATCAATATATAAGTAAACAAATGCTAATATTCAAGATCATCCACCGCGTCTTCACCACCTCCGGAGTCGACATGTCAGCCATCGACTACCAACTCACCAAGTTCCTCGGACTCCTCCCCTACGTTAAGCATCTAATGATGTACTAGTAGTGCTGCTTCGTTGGTGGCACCATTCTCCGCCTCGCTAAGGACATCATAGAGAACATTCTTCGCGCCTGCGCCCTTGTCTGCTCTGAGTTCATGACCATTCTCGTTCACGGCCCCTCAGAGATGTATCTCGACTCCATTGTTGAAAATCCTTGAAACTTTCGATAATTGGTAATTCCCTCCCCTAGTTTTCCAAGTCACGAAAGATTGCGATAGAGTAGGGGAGTCAAGGGACTCGATGAAATGGTGGATGGAAACTGGGTAACCGATTATGTTGATGGTAGCGGCACCACGTGGGTCTTCTTTAAAAATTCTAAATGGGTTTTAACAAACAGAGGCAACGATGGAGAGGCTACCAGATGGAGTCTCGGACGATATCGGACTCCAAGATGGAGAAGAGTCGATGATGAGTTGTACGTTGATTTCGACGGCACAAGGGACTCAAACCCCTTACTCATTGCAATTTTTTTATTTTTCTATTTTTAGAAAGAAAATGGTGTAAGAAAACATAATTTTTAAAATTTTGAGATGTTGATAAAGAAAAAAAAGATAATTAAGGGGAAAATAGTTAAACATTTATTTGTCTAATACTAATTATATCTTCGACATTAATAATCGTCATATATAAAAATTAAAGATAAAAACTTAATCTAAAAGTCATTAAACAATCTCTATCATAAGGATTAACATCAATCCTTTGGAATTGTTTTTGCTCTATTTACGGATTTAAAGACATTTTCGTTTGAAGAGAAGATTTGTTATTGATTGAGATTATGTGATTCAATACAATTCTTTGATGATGAAAAACTTGCATGGATTTTGAATTTCCAAAGAAGTTTTTATGACTTCTTGGATAAATAAAATTTTTTAATTATTTATATATGAGAATATTTTATTATTGTGCAGATTAAATAAGAAAATCAATAAACTATATTTTAAGAGTTCTAAAACAAAACATCATTCGTATTGAGTTGCGTTTTTGCAAGTTAACATTGTGTTATGACAAGCAAGGTTTCATTGGTCAATATGCATAATGAATTTTTATTTGTTGTCAAATTTTAACTATTAGTATCCGTCTAAATGGTAACGTTTTGATATTTTATTTTCAGGACAAATTACCCCTTAATCATTTGTCTTAATCGAATATTTCTATCGAGTTCTTTCTTTCTCATAAATGATTTAGTTGTCCCTGTATTTTGAAAAAATATTGGCCTTGGATCCCTGGTTGACTTCAAAACCCATTTTTTCATTTTTGGACATGTGAAATGACTATTTTACCCTTTCAAAAAAAACAAAAATAATGACTCTTTTGTCTTTTTGTGAATGACTCTTTTGTCTTTTTGTGAAGGATAAAAAAGTCATTTCACATGTCATAAAAATGAAAAAAAGAGACTGATTTGGTCGGTGAGGACTTTAGACAAACATTTTCTCATAAATAGGGGTGGATTACTCATTTATGCGAAAGAAGAGACCCAATAGGAGAATTATATTAAGTTGAGAGACTAGAGGATAATTTGCCCTTATTTTTATGCCTCCTAATTTTTTGAAACAAAGAGATATGAAATTTTTTTCTTTTTTTTCCAACAATGGAATTTTGGGAAAAGTATAATTCACCAACATATAATTTCATCAATTTTATGTAGCTTTAATTCTATAATTTATTTCATGTGCTTTTTAATATTTAATTGTATACGACTCATTCTGGATGATGGGAATTAAATGTTCACATATTTTGCCACGTAAACTATTACGACATTCTTTTATTAGCCATATGATAAAATGACTATGTAAGTTGTTTAGATTAGATAATTACTAAATTAGTTCTAAAATGTTCTCCTCCTCTCTTTCCCTCTCTCCCTTCTCTTTTTTATCATGTCCCTCCTCATTGCATCCTCTACCTTTCCTCTCTGTTTAAAATTCACTAATTTGGGAACTACAAAGAACACAAACATAATATATAATGTGATTCAGCTTAATGTCTACAACCATGTGACAAAGAAGAATTTTAATTAATGAATACGAGTCACAAAGTCATACACAACCCTAGATCATATATCTTTATATAATAGACAATATATTAGGATATAAGAACTTTTCTATATCATCTCTGAAATCCAAAACAAGAGTTTGAGTAAAATAGGATAAGCTATTGCAACACACCTAGTGGTTGCTAGGCTCATGGGAGTAAGACCTTCAAAAAATCAACTGTCTAAGATATCCCATTAGCGATTGCTAGACTGCTAGCAGTCACTAGTTCTTACCAATTTCTAACATTGCTTTTTTTATAAAAAAATATTCCAACAATTTTTACCTTGGCGAGAAAATATCTCATGCGGAAATAATAAAGTTTCACCCAAACTTCAACAAACTCCACCTTGATGAACTATGAGAACTTGCCAAAAAAATAAACTAACTCCACTAGCTCCACCTTGATCATAGATAAACTACCATCGATAAGACAATTTAATTTTCTTTCAATTTTTTTTAATCACTTGGAGTCAGCCCCCAAACTCAAGATTCCGAGTTTGCTTGACCTATTTCCTCCAATTTTCATTGAACCCCAATAGATAACTCAACAGGGTTGAACTCCATTGTTCGTCCTTGAATGAGATATTTGATTTACCTATGGTATTACCAATGGCTTTGCAAACTCATTAGAAAATGGAAAATTTATCCAACACATTTGACATGCATATCCTTTTAGACAATTATAACAAAGCCTAGGTAACAATGCTTCTTCCATGTCATCTGTGTCTTCACAAAATAATTATAGTTTGCTATTTATGTCTTCTTGAATCCTAACTCTACTCAAACTATTTATTTCAAGCTTTTGTTTTCTCATATGAACCAATCACATCAAAGCTCTTCTCCCCTCTATTAGAACACAAAGATGTGACTTTATTTATAATAGTACCCCTACTAACTTATAGGTATTTCTAGCATCTCTTTTGTCTTTTATCAACATCATAGCATCTTTCTCCACCTCAATTATATGTCTACAACCTTATAGTCAAATCTATTATAATACAAGGCTCACGCACACATCAAGATTCCTAGAGCTAGAATCAAATTTTTTTTTTGGTAAGAAGCCATGTGAAATGACAAAATTACTTTTGACCTAAAAAAATTGTATCTTTTCTCTTCCTCCTCCCTCCTCCTTCTCCACTTCTGCTCTCCTCCTCCTTCCATCTCCTTCATCCTCCCTTCTCTTTCTTCTCCTCCTCTATCCTCCATCCTCTTCCTCCGGAGTCCCCCTTCCTCTTCTCCTCGTCCTCTTCCTTCTCCACCCCACCCTCCCCCTCCTCTCTTCCTCCATCCTCCTCATTCTCTTTTTCACGACCCAAACTGAGGTCGGTGACCAGCGCTAGACTCTACAACTCATCAACAACAAAATGCAGCCTAACGAGCCTCAAAATGATCTCTAAACATATCAAACCAAGCAGAAGCAAATTACAAACAGAATCATCTCACAGGTCTTATTAACATACAAAAATCAACCGAATTAATTTACAAACTAAAAATCAACAAACATCTCCAAAATACTACTACTACGGAGCAACTATACAGAGGAATGATAAAACATGATCTAGAGACCTCAAAAAGTAATCCTCGAACAAAGGAATGGGTCAAGCACTAGAAACTCCGGACCTTCGAAACAATCTAAAGCCTCTGGGAACCTGAAATAGATTTGTAAGGGGTAAGTATCCAAAAACACTTAGCAAGGGAATAGAATATAATATATTAGTTATGGCTGATATATGCATGCAACAGAACTTAATCATGCTCGACTTCACTCAAATCAAAATGCATGATGACCAAATGCTATACATAATGCCAAACACAAATATAGACACACACACACAGAGCTATGAATAGGTTTTGTATTGCCCCTTCCTCTGACTGCCAGGAATATCCAAATGGTCAAACAGATCTCTGTTCACAAACAACAGAAGCTAGTGTACAAATGTAAATTAGCCATTGCTTACAAATATACACTAGTGATATCCCCAAAACTATAAGCTCATAGACTAACATCCTCAGTTAGTACGGAAAAGCCTATTCATTTCTCTTACAAAACATATATATTATCAGACAAATGACCCAACGGTCCAGAATCACACCCATTAGACAAAACAAATTAGCTCCAAGCTAGCAATCTAGCCGGCTATTCACAAATATCACAGGCTTCACAACCAATCAAAAGTATGTCCAAATGTACCATAGACCAACAAAATGCATGTGATGCACATCATCAAGATCGAAAACAAACATACAATAGACACAACCAAAGTTATCATGTGCTATCCTCTTACTCAGACAAATAGCGCTCGAAAGCGTCAATTTCCAAATCTGATGCTCCTTCCACTCGAAGTTTCTTCAATGTCAAAAATCTGAACAATAATCCAAAATCACATAACGAGGTTAACCCTTGGTTTCCAAAACCAATTCACCTCAAACGCTTCAAAATGATCAACTTAGACGCAATCGTAAATCGTCATTGCAAACTCATCCACGCGCAACCAATAGTTCAAACCCTTTAAATTCTTGGTTCCATACCAAGTACCAACAAGAATATATGTTGTACTCAAGTCATGCAAGCTCAAACATGCCCACAACAATCTGTTTTGACATTCATAACCCAAACCAAGCACAAGAGAGGCTTCAACACTTTCATCCTCAACAATTAGCACATATATTTTATAATCAGATCGTATCATCCACTTCAAACAACACTTTACATGACATCCCCTGTATGTACTTGATATCTCAGAACTAATAATTAACCTCAGAATCAAAAAGAACCAACTTATCAAACTCAATTCTCAGCCAATTCACACATATGATACATATTCAGAAAGCTTATCAAGTCCTCTACAATCAACTTCAGAACATCCATCCCAAATTTAGAGCCCAAATATGCTTACCAATCATGTTTTCCTCAATGATCTCAGTTGTGTGCTTATCCAATAATGTCAGATTGAAACCAAGTTTTCCGTCGATTCTCTGATCCAAAATCCACATACGATATATCAAAAGAAAGGTACTGAAGTCATCTATAAATTATCCAAATCCCGTGGTCTAATTCGGAGTTTAAGTCCACTTACCAAGTCAATCTTCTTCCTGTCGCTCACTGACTACCCCAGAAACAAGCTATGTATTCAAAATGATTTTCCTGTCAACTCCTTTATTCAAATCATAAACGGTTTATACCATTAGAAAGGTCTATATTTTCTCTATAAGTTCCTTCATAATCATAAACTCTTAATCTGAGCAGAAGATCACTTACCAGTTTGATCTAAATTGACCTGCCTGCTTCTTCGTCTTTCCTTCAACTCTCTCTTTTTTTTAAGTTTCATTTTGTGGCTGACCAGCTTAGCTTCCCACCTCTTCTATACCCTTCCTGAGTGCAAGAGGTAAGTAGGTGAGTTATTTCTAGCCCTTCCTCACCTCCTTTACCCTTTTACTTAAGTAAATAAATGTGATTAGTTATAGTAAATGTGTGGTCCAATCAGAAAGCTTCAACTTCAAGCACATATTTTACATACTTCCTTTGATTTCTGACCAAACTTGTATATAACCAAGTTGTAGGTTTATGTGTCTAGTTTTTGAATTGTACTTCTTGCATCATTTGGAGCAAAAATGAAGAAGTTATGGCCGTTTAAGTAAGCAAAGGTCACTGCTATTCGAAAATGACAAACTACATTTACAGAACTCAGAATTTCGTTGCAGAAACTTTGTCGAATTTGAACCAACTTGTCAAAGGAATCCAAGGACACCTAAACGCACTTCCAAAACTCATTCCCTCACATAAATAGCACAATGCATTAACGGCCGATCACTTGCGAGGTTATCACACTCTTCCTCTGAATTTTTTCCTCCTCCCACTCTCCTCCTCTACCCTCCTCCTCAGGACTCCCCCCTCTCCTCCTCCGCCCTTCTCTCTCCTCTGGACTCCCCCCTTTCCTCCTCGTTCTCTTTCTTTGCCCTCCTCCTCTTTTATTCTCTTCCTCTGCTCCTCTGGACTCCCCCTGCCTCCCCCTCCTCCTCCCCCACCTCTTCCTCGTTAACGAGATTAGGATTGAAGAGAAAGAGAGTATCATTTTTTTGATCAAGAGTATTTTTGTTATTTTGCATGGTCTCTTGTCAGAAAAAACTTGATTCCGATTTCAAGGGTCTCAGAGTACAATTTTGCCAAACTAAGAAAAAAATTTAATCATTTTGCAAAATAGAAAAAGATAAGAGACAAATATGTCAAATTACAAAGAGTTAAATATAATGGGTAAATTGCCCTCAAGTCTCCAGCTTTTGCTTAAATTACTATTTTTGTCCTTCATGTTTCTAAAAAGATACTTTAGTCCCTTTACTTTGATTAAATGTCACCCTTAGGTCCCTTGTACCGGAATCAGAAAATTTCTCCGACAACCAGGGACTTGAAATGTCGCTTTTGCCCTTTAGTCAAAAATAAAAAAAATAGAGTAAGAAATCTCTCCCCCTTATCCTCCTCCCTCCTCCTCCCTACTCCTCTTCCTCCTCCTCCTCCCTCCCCCTATGCCACCCTCCTCCTCCTCTCCTCTTTCTCCCTCCTCCTTCCCCTCTGCCGCCTTTCTCCTCCTCCCTCTTCCTCCTTCTCTCCTCTGCCCTCCTCCTCCTCCTCCTCATCTCTCACGGCGGTGTTCTTCGAACGCGTTGTCGTCTTTTTCAATTCGTATTATTTTTATTGATATTTTTTTAATTTTTGAACCAAAGGGCAAAATCGACATTTCAAGTCTCCTGTTGCCGGAGAAATTTTTCGTTTCTGGTACCATGGACCTAAGGGTGATATTTAATCAAAGTTGGAGGGCTAAAATTTCTTTTTGAAAACAAGAGGAACAAAAATAGTAATTTAAGCAAAAGCTGACGACTTGAGGTCAATCTGCCCTTTATTTTTTATTATGAAACATTAAAAGATCAAAGATAAAACGAGGAAAGGGAGATTTGAGAAGTTGGGGGTCAAAAGAGTGGTTGAAACTTGAAAGTGGTGAAATGACGACCGACTAACTGCAGGTGAAAGAGCTTTGAAAGTTTTGCTGGACGCAGGTGCAACATTGACATATATTAACATTTTATGTGAGGCCAAAACCGTTTTTACAAAATAATTGGTAAAAATATCTATTTTAAAGGAGTCGTTAATCGTAATCAAAAATCTTAATTTTAAGTATTATAAAAATATAACAGCTTTAAATATTTAGAATTATTATTTACCAATTTTAAAAAATTATACACAGTTTAAATTTAGATATGTGAACAAATAAAATTCAGATAACAGCTGGTGTAATAAAAATTGGTGTAAGCTCAAATTTATATTTTTATTAGTATATTTTTATTACAACAAAAATAAGTAATTACATATTTATAAATATGGGCTTAGGATAAAGTAAACCGACTGCGAGTCAGTCCATTCGATTTTCTGAGTACCTCGTTGCGTGTAGATGTTGTGTTGCTCTTATTTGTCCAGCTCCTCATCGGTTTCCTCGTCTCAACTTTTGAATCTCCTCCTCCATTTCCGGATTTGATTGGATTGGATTGTTTGCTCCCTTTATTAAACACCGGCCCCCCATGTTATTTATTTCGACGTTAGATAGCTAGCTGCTAGCGCTGATCGGCTGCCTTCAAAATTGAAATGACTTCAAGAAAACCCACAATTATATCTCAGTATTTTGCACTGACTGAATTTATTTTAACGAACGAAGAAATAACTTAAAACTGAGTCATTTACTAATATGTACTTACGTGCACATTTTTAAATAGCTAGTGATAATGCCATGATTATAATTAGCATATATAAATTAAACACAAAATAATTCTATCTACATTATCGTTGTATGAAGACTGTAATGTTGATGAATCGTTAACGATGATAGAATAAATTGAATTATACTATTGGATAATTGATTGAGAGTGGGATTTGGAATAACAATATGGTAATGTACAGTAACTTAAAGAGTAAGAGAATGACCATGAAAAATATTACAAATTATTTGTGTTTTTCCCTCGTGGACTCGTCGCCAAAAGGAGGCCAAAAATGAAAGCACGCCACTATCAACCGTCGCAGTAAGTACTTTTAGGAGAAAGACGACTAGGTGCAAAAGTGACAACATACTAGACCTTTGATTAATTCATTTCTGTTTGATATTCGCTGAAGAGGTGGGCTACCTATTTGGCGGAAAAAGCCACCGCCCCCTATACTAAAAGCTTGAAAATGAAAACATTGACCGCCTCCTTTCCATCTGTCTATGAAATATCTTGACAAATAGAATAAACTAATTCCAATAATATGATCTCTCAAAAATATATAATTTTGAGATATTCTTAAAATATCAAACTCGATAACTGTTACTGTAGATACACCAACATTTTCGCCAGTTGAGTGGCTTTATTTTTTTAGAAGGGGATGTAGTTTTATTGATATCTTATCCAATTTCTAATTATGCTCATCAATCTCCTTCAGTGTGACGCAGTCAACCTATTCGGTTTGTTCACTCACATATTGTAAAATGACTAAGCTGGAAAATAATATATGTACGTATTTGTCTAAGTGTCTTATTTTATGCAGCTTTATTGCATGAAACTTTCTATTATAAATGAAAGGTCTAGAGCCACAGATTCCGGTAAAAAATATCTCCCGTCAGCTCATTTTTTCGAAAAAAAATAATAATTTGGTAATAAATGAATTTGGATTGGATATTGACTCTATAAGTTAGTGTACACCATATAAAATTTAAGTAGATATGGTTGACATTTTTTTAGATACTGACATTTTTTGATTTGATATTAACATTTTCTTCATGTCATAATAATATTTTATTAGAATGATATTGGTTCGTATATTTTTTTTATTTTAGTTTCATGATCTTTAGAATTTTGCAAAAAAAAATCAAGTATGTGCATTTTTGTATTTTTTATTCTTACGATAATGATATTTCCTTTATGCGATATTGGTCTATGTAAATTTTTTTCACTTTGGTCCTTGTTTAGATTTTTGTTAAAAAAGCACAACGTGTCCTTTAATCTGTATCGTTAAAAACAGAATTCACCACTCAATCTAACCTTCTAATAAATGTACATTATCCATTATCTATATTATTAATATCTACTATCTACTTTGTGAGAAGAGTATCTACTATTTACTTGAGAAAACCCTTGAATTTTTTTTGTAACTTATCTTCATTAGAATTAGAGACATGGTGAATTTTAAGGATAATTATCACATTCTAAAAATAATGTACTTAATTAGCTTTTTTATTGAAATTTGGGTCACAAATCTTTTCACAAATAAATTTGTTTAAGAGACAATCCCAACATTTCAACATTTCGTCCCCAAAACCTAAAGCTTCACAAAATAAGAACCCCTCCATGCTTCTTTACTTAAATAAGAGAAAGTTATTATTGTGTTGGATCAAACGAATCTATTTCTGAACAAAAGTATTCTATTTATACTTTTTTTTAATCCGAGATTTTCGTTAAGAGAATAATCAATTTGCCACTTACATCAACTCCACTAAGTAAAGAAAAAGATGACGAACATACTAAAATATTTGGTATTATTCTTTATCATGTCAGGAAACCGGCAGACGCTAAGCTTTGTGGATTGTGTCTCTATCAACATAATATCATCTTGTCTGGGTACTCCACCTACACTAATAACTAATTAGTGTTAGCCCCGCCACAAACTAAAGTGATAATGATTGAGGCGGCGAAGTGATTTTTTTTATGGGTGTGAGTGGACTTGGTTGAGATACTTGGACTCGTAATTCCAATTTTATTTGCTTGTCTTTTATGGGATTAAAGGAATTCAAACATTCAAAATTTAATTATCGCACCATCCGTTGCTGGTACGATACAATTATGATTAAGTTTACAAAATTTACATATTAATTGTCTCAAAAATTTGAAGTTGATTGATATAAGTATATGTGAATATGTTATCACAATAAATTAATTTTATGTAATTTATTTTTTTTTACACGATGAATACAATTGTGGAATGATGGAAATAAATCCGATTTTAAGTTTATGTTAGAGGATTCAAATCTTAATATTATCAAGAACCAGAGAATTTAGGCCAATTCGCCTAAATTTTTGCTTGACAAAAAAAGTCATGACAATAACATAGTTATAATTCGGCCAATAAGTTTATTATTGGTCCAAACAATTCAATCAAAAGACATATTGTACTTATTATATCGATATTTGAAAGCATGCTGAAATCGAAAACATGTTACTTAATGTATTGGTTGGATTTAAATTCAAATAAAATTCAGTTTTACAAAAATCCAAAATTAATCATGAAAGGAATAAACCTTCGAAATAAACCATCATAGTGGAGTTTTTAGCAGATTATAAAATTTTAATTTTAATAACCCTCTACGAAAATAATTAATATTTTACTTCAAATTTAAACATAAATTTTGGTCCTAACCTTTATATATATTAACAATTTTTATAAACATATATTTTCCATATAATTTAAAATTTTATGGTAATGTATTATTTTGTATTACGTTTACCTGTTTAATAATTCTAATACACCATGTTGTAATTGTCTTCAAATGGTACTTGTTTTATTATTTAAATAAAAATATTGCAATCAAATATATGTTTTAGATAATTCTAAAAGTTAAAATATTTTAATCAAATATATGTTCTAGATAATTCTAAAAGTTAAAATTTTAGGTGGGTTGAATATATACAAAAAATTTGGTGCATAAGTATTTTGTGGTCATTTAGAAACTGTAATTTATAGTCTTAGTCATTATATAAAAGTGTCAAAATTTGTCAAAAAACATTATCCAAAAGCCCAAAAGAAACTATATTTGTAAAAAAAAAAGCATTCTGTAACTGATCTGAAATCAATAGAATGAGGAGTAACATAAATTGGAAGATAAGCATATGGATAGAGGACATATTTCCCACCTCAATTATTTACAACTATTTTTCACAAGTAAATAAGGTGCATTATTATTAAAGTTCATACCTAGGGAGTTGAATTTGTCTCTTTATCGAGATGGGAAGTCAATTATTCGATCCATTCAAAACCCATAAAAGTTGATTACTTTTTCCAGCAAAATAAAACATTTTTCCTTTGTACATATATTTGCAGTGGTTTGAATTTTTTGTCTGTTTGTTTGATAAATCTTTTATCCTGAAATTTCTTAATCACGAATTTCAACCATCAACCAGTAAATCAAGATGAGATGGCATTAATTAGTTTAAGTCCATCGATGAATCTTTGGATTTCCATTTTTCTTTGTTTCCTTATAATCTCCAATTCCTACTACCTACGGTGCAATAAGATTAACATTATTGCCGATAATAATTGGGATTGCCATGGAAGCCGCACGTGAGAGAGAAATAAATAGCAAGAGCTTATGTGTAAAATTGCACAATACAAAGCACAGGGAGGAAGCGAAAAGGAATCTTAGTTTCTCTTTGACCGATCATCTTTAGGGCAATATACGACCCAACAATAAAAAAGCTATGGTGGGAGAAACTTTAGGCATAAATTTTTAGAAAACTGCATCAGAATTTTGTGGATGAGACCTTCTATACATCTCAATATTTTTACTCATCTACCGATCATCATTAGAGCAATTTTGGAGGCAACAATAAAAATATTATGAGAAAATCTAGACCGAAATGCTTAGAAAAATATTATTTAATATTCGGTCAAAAATGCCAACTAATTTCACAAGTAGGGATATTTCATAAATCCAATATTTAAATTTGACATGGTGTCAGTTCTTTAAAAAAAAACAATATTGGGTCATAAACAAAATGTTTCCGCAGAATTTTTTTTGGATTAGACATCTTATATGTTCCATATTTTTGTTCTTTATAATTTTATTAGAAGTATATAAATAATCTACTTGTCAAAAAAAGCGTTCAAACTTATGATAGCTCCGAAGAAAAATAATTTCTACCATATATTTTGTTGCTTGAAAGCAGAATTTGACTGATTAAAAAGGTTCAATACTATTAAAAATGTTCAAAAAAGTAAAATTTCTTTAAAATGATATTGATATGACTAAAAAAAATATTATTTTAGAAAGGCTATCACATAAAAAATATATATTTTATCTCAAAAATAATAAAATTAAAATTTTGAATAATAAATGTAAAATAATTGAAATTTATTTTGTCTATATCTGAACTAACTAATGTAATCATGATTTATTACATCATGTGAATACTATATTCCATTGAGATATTTTTTTACAACATCACAGTAATTATTTAAAAATTAATGAGATGATAAATACTTATGTAAAATTTGTCAAACAAATAAATTTAATACAAAATAATATCTTATAACATTTTTAAATTTAAAAATTATGTAAAAATATATTTTTTATTGTAATTATCACTTTATGCAAAATATGGACTCAAATTTAGTACTATTTTTTTTGAAAAAATATGAATTATTACAATAGAGTGATTATCACATTTTCACAATAATTCTCATTCATGGATGAAATTTTTATCAATAAAGAGAAGTTACTAATTAATAGGATATCACTTTAAATAGATTTTACTGTAATTTATATTTAAATTTAAATTCAGTAAAAATTTGTTCATGCAATTTTTGTAATAGTTAAAATTCAGTATTTCAAATTCTATACATCTATTTAACATTTTACGAACTTGCTAGTGCTATAAGCCTATAACATTTGTTTAGACTTCGACTTTCCTTGTGGGGCTGTTGGGGGGTCAATGTGGCGGAAATTATCCAATTAATATCGATTTGTTTCTATTGGCGGCAGGTTGAATTATGGCGATACAATTATACCCGAAATAATAAAACAGATCACGAGATTGCCATCATTATTTTAGTCGGACGAAAATTCTACGCATCCCATTTTCGGCACCACTGTTTTTTAACAAAAAAACTGGGACAGTTGGCATGGACAAACATTTCTTTTTAAAATACGTTGAATACAATCAGATACTATTAGAGAGAAATATTTTAAGATCTATGATATCCAGAGTGCCATATTAGCAAACAACTTTTCTTATAATTTTTTTAATTCACAAGAGTATAACGTTTCAGATATCCAATCAGTATGAACTTCAATAAATTGAAATCAGGTTCTAGAGAGCCATATCTATAAGTTCCGCTGGTAAGAGAATTTATGACGACTACTCTAAAGCTTCCACACAAAAACGAAATAATTCTGCCGGAGACCATTTGGTCCAGTAGTATTGGGGTAGAGCGGGATAGAGTAAAGTACAGGGTTCGACTCTTGACATAAGCATTTTTGATGTAATAAAATAGGATTTAGAATAGGATTAAAAAAAATGAAATAATTCCGGCTACTCGTGACAGTAGCCTAAAATATTATCTCCTTAGGTCAGGTTTTATTAAAATAACGCAGTCGCATAATACATTAACAAGTGGTGGCAGGACATGAATCCCAGGGAAAAAAACAAGAATTACAGCCCCACCGCATTTATATATAGCCAGTCAACCTTAATTATGTAATTATTACTCAGAAATAAAAAGCATATAATATAATTTAGATGATGACATTGGACGAGATTAGCTAGGTTGGGGTCCCACCTGGGGGAAAGTGGAGCACCAATTAAGGGTTCAGAGAGACCCCCAAAAGCATTATAATAACGTGGGTCAGCTAAAGGGAGGACCACACTGCTGTTTTATTATCTCACATTGATAAATGATGGATGATAGCTAGGATATGGCTCCTCCAATGGAAAAAGAGAGCACTTAAAATAAATCGAGGGAGAAAGGAACACGCAGCTAGACGTGTTTGTTATTAATATCTGTCTAATATAACTTTTAACAGAATTAGTGTCAATGGTTTACTACTTTGGATAAGTTGAAACATAATATATGTATAATACTGTAAATTTAAATTCGTAAGATAAAGTAAGAACACTGGAATTGTATGTTATAAAACTTATTAATTTAGATCGCAAGATGTTGCTGCCTCTTTAGAATGCAGAAGTATGATTAAAACAAAAAAGGAAAGCGACGCAATTGCCGGCTCATGAAGACCGCGCCTCTTTTTAAAACATGTATCGGAATACTTTATTATATAGTATTGATTAAATTAAAGGTAAA
>SOPF01026807.1:0-10727 GCA_012979155.1 Hypericum perforatum
TTCCAGTCGGAGACACCAAGAGGGGAGAAGGCCTCCTTCATGACGTCTGCGATGTTGTCCCTGAAGAGAGGGATGACGTCCTCCTTTAGGAAGTAGCTCATCCCCATCTCGTAGAAGTGCGCCGTTATCGCCCCGTCCGAACCTGGCACGATCGTCTGGCTCGCGGACAGGATGTTGAACACGGCGCGCTCCCCCACGGATGTGTCAGGGTTCGCCCCAACGATCAGAGCAGCCGCGCCATCGGAGAACATAGCTTGGCCCACGATGACGTCGAGGTGGGACTCGTTGGGCGCATGGAAAGTCATGGCAGTGTTCTCTGCGCACACGACAAGCACACGCGCGTTGGCATTGTTCTCGGCGAGGTCCTTGGCAACACGGAGTGCCGTGCCCCCGGCGAAGCACCCCTGATTGTAGAGCATCACGCGCCTCACGGTGCGGTTGAGGCCGAGGAGGCGGGTGATGGCGTAGTCTGCGCCGGGCATCATGAAACCTGAGGTGGTCGCGAACACAACGTGGGTGATCTTAGAGATGGGCTGGCCCCACTCCGCGATGGCCTTGAGGGCCGCCTCCTGGCCGAGCTTGGGGACCTCGGTCTCAAGGATCCTCTGGCGGGCGTCGAGGGAACCTGCGCCATAGGTGGCGATGCCTTGGTTCTCCTTGAGGATCTCCTCGGTCAGGTAGAAATGCCTCTTCCTAATATGAGACTTAACACCTACACAACAAAGGACACGATTAGTCATACGACAACGGATACCAGAAAGTCAAAGGTCATCGAACATGGTCGAAGACTTACAAATACGCTTGAATTTCTCCTTGAGATCGGTCATATGTTGGCTGTTGGTGTTGTTGAAATAGAAATCAGGGTAGTCCTCCTGAAGGATGAAGTGTTTTGGGTTGGTCGTTCCAATAGCGAGGACGCTCGCTCTTCGGTTCTCCTGCTCGTGACCGTTCTGGGATGAGTACTCCATTGCAGGGGCCATCTCTTTGACACTCAACAAATTCTAATTCTGGCTATCTCAAAGGAGATTTTAGTGTGGAATTGGTGAGTTGAAACCGGGTTATAGAAGACTGAGTGTTGATATGATATATGGGGAACCAGGCCGGTTTATATATATACAGTACGTGACATGGAATTAGGTAGGGGCAATTTGGTCTTTATTTGTGTTAGGCGTTCAAACACGGTGGGATATTTTAGTCACGGATGTAATGGTAAAAGTAGACGGCTCAATTGGAATTTATTAGGGAAGGGTACATCATTTGAGGTACGAACGAGCTTGGATGGTACATCGTAGTAGTAGTCCACGCAGCACTGTGGCTGGCTGATGGCGACATGGTTAAGTCGTAATATTTGACTATCAATCGTTTAAAAAAATTATGTAGGGCTCATCTTATATTTTAAGGAAAATTGAACATAAATATACTTAGTGGCATTATGGTTTGTTTAGCATACGGTTTTAATCATATAATGAGTTTAATATTTTCAATCTTTATTACTTAGAAGATCTCAACATCTTAGCATTGACCTAGCAAATGAAAGTGGGCAAACTAGTCCTGATTTTTTCATAAGAAAATCTTCGTCTTCTTCCCTTGCTCTTTCTCACCTGTGTGCTTCCTCTCCAACAAGCTAAGAACTAATAAGAACGCGCCGATTAAATTAATAAATTTGAATTTCCCTGGGAATAAAACTTATTAGAAAAGAAGAAAGTGCACTCATTTGAGATACGAAAGAGCTTGGATCCTACCTACTAATGTGTTGTAGTATTAGTAGTAGTGCGCCAACTAATGAGGCTGACCATCATTTTCGGTCGTCATATGAAAATTTTATCAGGTGATTCCAACGTGTATTATTTATTTACTCAATGATTAAGATTTTATCAACCATTAAGTTCAAAGGTGTATGCAAATACATGATTTACTTTCTTTCTCAAACTATGTTAAAAAACTTATAATCTAAATACTATCACTTTAAAAAATCTATCATAAAATGACTTATCACCAGGTGCATGTCAATGATTGGTGAATAATGGGCAAATAAAAAGAAACGGATAGTACAATTAGGACATCCTAATGTCCCCTTGGAATAAGATTTTAGGTAATCATTTGATTATTGTTTGGTTTTAAGACTATCCGCAGCAACATTTTCCCCGAACCCATCCTCGAAATATTTTAATAATTTTTCACTCATTCACCTCAATCCTTTCTCCTAAATTCAATTTTTTACCCACAGCAGCATCTCTATCCAGTCTATCCCCAACTAATAAACAATTAATATATCTATCCTTTACATCATTAACCTAATTAACTTTAATTTTTTAATTAATATATTTATAAAAGTTAATATAAATTTCGTACTTCGCATTAAATTTTAATTTTGAATAATAAACAATAATAATATTAGTTAAAAATTATTAAATTAGCAATAATTTAAATTACATAAAAATTGTAAAATGATAAATTAAAAATGCAGATAATACTAATTAAAAAATTAACTACGATTTTCAAATTTTTGCCAAATATGCTCAATGACTAATATTCTAAAATTATAATTTATCCTAATTAACAATTAATTTAGATTAAAAAAACAAAGAAATATAACCCATTAACTATGGTTAATTACGAGAAGAGAGAGATTTATGGTTAATTATGAGTAATTACGAGAGAGAAATTTATGTTTAATTATGATTAATTACGAGGAGAGAGAGAAACTTAGATTAAAAAACAAAAAAAATAAAAAGCATTTAATATTGCTGCTGGGCTCCTAGGAATGGCAATGGGCAAAATTCGGGTAGGATCTATAAGACCGAGATCCTTATCCTCTTTTTTGAAGGTGGACCCAAATCCTTATTCTTATCCTCTTTTAAAAACAGGATTTGGGCAGGATATGGTTTCAAAAATATCGGGCAGGATAAAAGTCGATCCGCGGGTCTAGGGCACATAAAAATTATTTAATTTAAAACAATTAAACCTATAATCTCAAAATTCATATATATTATAAAATTAAAACACACAATAATGATAAGACATTTATCCTTATTAATTTAGGTCATAAAATTAATAAGAAGTTGAAGATGGTTTTTTTAGATCACAAAATTTTAGGATGTTTAATTTAGATTTTTTGGGACTTTAAATAAGAAGTTGAAGATGGGTTTTTAGGTTAAACTTAGGATATTTAATTAAGGATGTTTACTTTAGATTTTTTGGAACTTTAAATAAGAAGTTGTAGATGGATTTTTAGGTTAAATTTAAGATATTTAATTAGGAAGTTGAAGTTGAAAATATTTAACTAGGAAGTTAAAGTTAAATAGGGTAACCTGTAATTAGAAAGTTGAAGTTAAATAAGATAGTCTTGTTACTGACTTACTATTTATATTCTAAAGTATTATATATTTACACATATATATATATAATTCGGGTAGGATACGGGTAGGACCTATAAGTCCATATCCATACCCTTATCCTTTTTAAATATCAGGATTCAGGCAGGATTCGGATCTAGGACCCGATCAAAGTCAACGGATCCTAGACCCTTCGGATTTAAAACTAGGTAGATCCTTAGCATTTGGGTCCAATTGTCATCCCTACGGGCTCCCATCCTCGATTGGATGTGGAGCCCGCCAAATTTTTTTATGTCGCGCGTGTATGTCATGCGCCCCATCCCCGGGCTGAGGATGGCGCTGCTGCGTGACGCCTAACCATTTTCTATTTTGGATTAGTCATAGGGATCGATATGTTTTATTTTGGATTAGTAGTTCACGTGGACATGACAAGTATAAACATAGATAAAAGTATTAGTTTTAGATAGGGTAGCAGGTGACGAACTGTAGATGGGTTAAGATAATAATTCGTTTAATTTGATAGAATATTATATGGTTGATTGTCGGTATATGAACATTTATAACACGTGTGGTCAACATATAAATAGACAACATTATGAATTTCAAATGTAGTAGTGAAGCTAATGAGTCAACCGAGTCAGCTCTACAGTTGTACATTGGTTTGCTTCAGTATTTATAAAATAATTTTATAATAGTACTAATAAAAACTTAAAATGGAAAATAGTTTTGGTGAAATTTGCATTAAGATTTAAATAATTTTAAATTTTCAGGATTAAACACACTATATTATGATACAACAGACATGTTCTCAGAGTCCAGATTAGGTGGAGATTAGGTGTTAATTCCCATGGTGGGGAGGAGGGTATAATTGGTATACTATTAACTAATTACATTCCTAAAAAGTAAGAACCATTAAATAGAGAATCGTAATCCCTTAAATCATACCACTAAATTAGTAACTGACCAACATTCAAAAATTAAAATCTCTAAAAAAAAATTATACCTCCAAAATATTACAGCAAAAATTAATCACTGTGCATCTTCTCTTTGTCGAAACAATCACCGTCGCCGACCCATCATCTGCGCCGAACCATCACCGTCGTCGACCCACTATCTTCACCGAACCATCACCATCACCGACCTTTCATCCTCGCCGAACCATCACCGTCGCCGACCTACCATCAACGTCTCTATTGTTCGAAAGTAGTAAGTCTTCAATATTGGTACCACTTTAATCTAATATTATAGCCAAAATTAGTCACCATTCATCTTCTTTGACCATAATCTTCTCTAACCATCTTCTCTTAAGTTATACTGCAGTTTTCATTTTTCTTTTTCTACATCTTGTTACAAAATCAAACGTCATGTTACCATAAAAAAAACCACAATCAAACTCTATATTATGTAGAAGACATGTACTAATATTATAGAACAAAGGTACCAATATTGCAAAACAAAGATACCAGTATTGCAGAGCAAAGGTACCAATATTGCAAAACAAAGGTACTAGTAATGCACAGCAAAGATACCAATATTGCATGGTACAGGTACCAATGTTGCATAGCCCAGGTACCAATATTGAGTGGTTCCAATATTGGTACAACTGATATTCAATAATGGTACCATTAGTATTCAGTATTGGTACCACTAATATCCAATATTGGCACCACTAGTATTAATATTACTTGAATTGGGGTACCAACATTACAATAACGAAGTATCATACCATTCTTTGATTACCAGAAAACATAGACACCCAAATCCACCAATTTTTGAAATCCCAAATCCATTAAAAAAATAAAACCAAATATAATTATCCTTCAAATCATCGACGCCCGAGTTGGCGGGGATGGAATTAGGTTTTGGGAGGGTTGTTGGCGAAGGCGGATAATCATGATTATAATTGATTGACGGCGACGGGTAATTGAAGGTTGTGTGTTTGTTGGCATCGACAGTAGGGAGGTATGGGTGGGTTTGTTGGCGACACTGGTAGGAGGGGTTTATGGAAAAAAAATTATTTGTATATTGAAGGCAAACTTGGTTTAGAGATTTGATTAACAGAACAATAAACAAAATTTTTATTCGTATATTGCATCAAATAAGACTATCCGAATATTCTAAATAGTTTGTCTACATGTCCACCCATTACTAAAATATTTAATCATTTTTTAGTTTCATCTCCCCTATAAACACATTCTCTCCTCAAAGGAATGAAAAAGAAAGCAAAAAATTTAAAAAAATCTTAAGTGTAGTAAAAAAAAAGCGCCATATGCAAATATATATCTTCCTAACTCATCAACATGATTATTATATTTTATCTAGGTATTATAAGTATTTAATTTATTTTGTTACATTAGCAAGTTAACTAATTTCAAATATTAGTTTTTACAGTATAACTTCGGATATTAGTTAATTATTAATATTTTTTAATTAATATTTGTTAGTTGCTATATTTTAGTCAATTTGTAACTAGAATATAATTATCAAATTTAGTGTTAGAAAATTTTACTTAATTTAATTAATAAACATATGGATGATTATTAATTTTGTTGGAAAGGTCAAAAGGGTTGATTTAATTTTTACAATTTAAAGTGGCCATGTTATTTAAACTAACCAAGATAGTCAGATTAATCTATTGGCCAGACTGGTTTATTTTGTCAAACAAGTGAGTTTGGTTGGACCAGTTGATCCAGTCAGATTGATAACATAACAAATGTATACATATGTTTACTAATTTAATATTTATGTTGTTGATTTTTGCTTTGGATACATCATATATAATTTATAGAGTGTTGAGGCGTGGATTATAAGAATAAAGGTTGAAAATGATGGAGAAATTTACAATGATAGTCAAACCGATTTTGATTACCACGATAGAAGAGATGAAAGGTTGAAATATCACAAAGATAAATTAACCTATGTTAGTTTATTGAGAAAAGTAAATAACAAAATTAGGGTTATTGAAGATGTTGTGGATTGATATTCAGATGTATTTTTTGAGATGAATATCTTCTTCACGATCACTTGGTGTGCTCCATCGTATTGTGTCATGCAACTCTTTAAAACTGTCGACTAGTTAGATATTTTCTGTTGCTCTCTCAATTGGTATGTTGGGTCTATTTGGAAACTATAATTTTATTGATTTGTGCGCTAGAATGGTTAGGAAAGTACAAGGTTACACTTTATTGAAGAATTTGATTAACTAGCTTCTGCCTTTTTTTATTTTTTTGATTTACTAAAAAAAATTTCCAGACAAAAATGTTGGTGCTTCAGAATAGCAATAACATAGACGAGTCAGGGGAGACATTGACCCTGCGGAAGATAATGACCAAGGTTTTGGGGAAGAAGTCCGGTCGGCTATATTTATGGCCTTGGTCGTGCTGGCACATGCACCAAAAACAAAAGTTCATCATGTTCGGCTCCTGCAATTCAAGTGCTGCTAATTCCAAACTTGCAGAACTACAACATAAGTATGATGATTTGCAGAAGAAGCTTAAGATGTTGTTGGTTGAAAATGAGTTAGAGCAACACCATGAACCTGAGCCCCCAAAATAATATCCTCATGTTCAGTAGTCATGGATGCAACCCCGAAGGCAGATGGGACCATTAGATCATCAACCAACACATAATTGGTACCATCAACCATCGATGCAGCACCAGAGTGAGGTAGGAGCTACGAATCCTTATGGTACTCAGCAGTGGCATAGTTATAATCATTCGCTATTGCCACAAGGCCCGGTTTATCAATTTGATTATCGGTTTAACTATAACATTTATCCTACACAACAACAGTCATCTCATGATAGGTCTAATGGTGGATCTAGGAATGGTAAAATATTGCTTCATGGCCCAGCTTTTAGACCCAACTATCATCCTACCTACGGTATTTGTCCTTAACAACAACATTCATCTCAGGATAGGTGTAGTGGATCTAGGAATGGTGATTCTAATGTATGATGGTCCTCGGATTATTGGTCTTCTTTGAAAGTTCTTTATGACTAATATTTGACGTTTTGTTTTTAGCTTTTATGTTTTTGAATTTTTAATCTATATTATCCATGGTGACATTTTGTATTTTTGGCATTAACTAGATATTAATGTATATAATGCATGATGATTTTCTCATAATGTGTTTTATAATATTTGTGATATTATATATCAATAGTTGGTATTTAATGTTTCAAAAAAGAAATGATCCAGAAGATAAATAAATAGAGCATAAGATAAATTAAATCAAATTAAATATTTAATTTTAAAAAATTATTAGAATGGTCCCATAAAATAAGAATAGTGACCATTGTATATAGCTTCAAAAATGATTTTGCGGGGATATTGAATCTAAATAAAGTTTGTTGCTGCACATTTTTTGCGATGATTTTTCAAGCCTCATATATGTTTATGCAAGGATTTATTAGTTACGCACAAATATTTTAGCACTGCCATTAATTCAGCCTCAATTAGTTTTTAGCGATGATTTTTCACGCATTCCTTAGTTATCGCAAAAATATTTTAGGTGGGTCATTAATTCTACCTCAATTGGTTTTAGCGGGGGAGTAATGACAGTCTCTATAACTTTTTTGCAGTGCAACTTTTGCCACTAATATGCTACCCAAATACCTATAGCGGCAACCCCTGTGCCGCAATAGAGTTTGGACGGCAGAAATATAGAGGCGAATTCCTACGACGAACTTTTTTCTCTCAAAATCATATTTGAGGGGATTTTAAACTTTTAGCGGCAATTTTTTTCCCTCTCTATATTCCATTATTCTTGTAGTGGGTCCTAACAATTTTGTTGAAATGAAATTATATACTCAAGGGTTCAATGCAAATTTTCAAGTCCAAGGATGTCGACAAGTACTTAACCATTTATGTCTTGTTTGTCTCCATCGACGAGGCGCATGCCTATTGGCTAATTTGTTCCAGATTCTTAGATGGCAGTCAACGTTTTAAGGCCGGCAACCTTTATAATTTTGTCAGCTTTAAACTTTTGACTTTGTAACATTAACTACTACTTCCAAATTACTAAATTATAGTCAGCTTTTGTTGGCTAACCTTAGCCAAACTAGTTTCTTTTCTATTTCTGACTAGCACAATCTGTATTTCACATATTCATTGAGCCAAACTGAGTAGAACTACTAACCGTGGCAAACTTATTCATGCCAAATTAATGTTGGTTATTTAGAAGTAAATATTATCTTTCAAAAATTGAATTATGATTTCTGTGTCAATTTATATTAGGCATTGTGTTGTTGGAGAAGTGTTTATTGAAAATAAATTTTAACGTTGTTACATTTCTAAAGTTTTATTCAAATTTTTTGATGGTCAATTACGGTAAGATAGGAAAATACAAACAAGTACTATTGTTGGAGAGTGTCCCACATCGATAGTTGCGAGTGGGATGGGTTGGTTTATAAGATGGTAGAATCCACCTACTCACTACCTTAAGGTTTTGGGTAGGATATGGAGAACTCCAATATGGTATCAGAGCCAATTAGCTCTAACGAGCCCATGGGCCCATATGCTCACACGACCCCCATTTGAAAGCATGAGAGGCAGTGTTAGACCCGTGCAAACTTCAGCCCGATGGGCTTCGTTTGAGGGGGCGTGTTGGAGAGTGTCCCACATCGATAGTTGCGAGTGGGATGGGTTGGTTTATAAGGTGGTAGAATCCACCTACTCACTGCCTTAAGGTTTTGAGTTGGATATAGACATTCTAACATGGTATCAGAGCGGGTTGATCCCGAGTCCATTATGAAGCCCATGGCCCGTTGTGCTCACATGACCCCCATTTGAAAGCACGAGAGGCAATGATACCCGTGCAAACTGTAGCCCAAGTGGGCTTCGTTTGAGGGGGCGTGTTGGAGAGAATACCATATCGGAAAGAACAAGTGGGTTGGGCAAGTTTATAAGTGTAGATGATACACCTACCGATTGCCTTAAGATTTTGGGTAGGATATGAAGAACTCCAATAACTATCAAGTATGAACGGTCATCACGGGTTTCATTTTATAAAATCACAAAATCGATATATTAATTAAAATTTATGTTATATTTTTTTGGTAAGTTAAAATTATGTTATAAATCAGTCAAAATGACATGCTAGTTTGAAATAGTTTGTTGACTATGAAATTGTTAGCTCAAACTTACTTTTGAATATCAATGATAGTTCATGCATGTTTTTTCCTTTGAAACATTTGAGTTATTTTTTGAACTACCTTCCTAAATCATAATTCTATGCGGCTAAACTAGCCAATTCACAACGATTTATAAATAACCAATAGGCTGTCATCAATCTTTTCCTTGATGAGATACCAGTTATTTCCTAAATGATCGTGATAACAGTTATTTCCTAAATGATCTGATGAATTGTGCAAAGAAAAAAGGGGTATAGTAAGTTATAGTTGTACTCGTGGTCTAGCTTCGTGATGTATCTCTCTCACAGGCACACATATTCTTATTGCTAAAAAATTGAACACCATAATGCATTGATCGATGAGGACCCACAATGTAGAAGAAGTAGTTCTATGTGAAATCTCAAAATCGTATCTGTAGCTGCACAATCGTATTTGTAACTGCGAAACCAACGGTTTAGGACAAACCTACAATACGAATGGTCTTGGTTTCTTTGTTAAAAAGAGACGGTCATTTTGAAGGTGAAAACTGTCAAACCGAAAAAACACACAACTCTAGAATCTATGTTGTTTATATGGTATTTCATATTTTTTTTAAAATTATCTTAAATTTCTCTGATTTTTTTAAAAATTTACTTTAGTATCCTATTTCTAACCTACTTAGAATAATTTAAAGAGTGATAAAAGTGGTAATAATTGTTTTTATTAGAACACCTTTAAATAAAATTTGACTTAAAATATTCGACATTAAATCAGAAAAAATATGAAACAACTGATCTTTATCGTCATATTTTTTATTTATTTTTAATTATTGACATTTTCCAAAAACTTGAAAAAATTTGATTTAAGTGTGTCAATAAAGAAACATCTGTCGGTTAGTCTGAATATTAGTAAACCACGTAGTATTGATTTACAAGTTGGTCAAACCAGTTAGGTTTTTGCCAAATAAAAGCTAAAAAGTAAGTGAACTAAAAAAAAAGGAATAAAAAAACCATGCGTAAATTGAGCGTTAAGGTTAAGGTTGGTCACCATTTACAACTAAAACAAACACTTGCAAGTACAACATTTCTTATCGACTTTGCATGCCTAGAAACTACGATCCAGGCTATTTTTTATTTGAAAGAACCTATTATCTGGACATACTGAGAGTTAGGATTCTAAAATTTTCCAGCCAACCTCAACTACATATTAGCACATGTCACCTTAACTGGGAGCTTATGGTTAGAAGTTGAACTAACAATGGTTGGTCCATAAGGTATTC